>CAUYRH010053866.1:0-59102 GCA_963574655.1 Perodicticus potto | reverse complement strand
CCCACCTTACCTCCCCCCCCCCCCCCCGTTGAAGCTCAGTTTTCTTCTGTGAAATGCAGACATTGGGCCAAATGGTTTCTATGGTTCTGTTCAATGCATGATTGTGTATCAGTCAGGATCCAGGTTATGCTACTGTAATAACAAAAAAATTCAGCAGTACCTAACAAATGCAATCAGTGTAACTTGGTTTCTTGTATCCTCAATGAATCCCCAACAATAACAAAAAAAATTTTTAAAACAATGAAGATTTATTTTTGCCTCATGCTGCTTGTTCCTTGTGGTTGGGGAAGAGGGGGCAGGCTCTGCTCATGCTAAGCACTTAGGGATCCTGACAGGCAGAGCAGTCACGTGCTAGGATGTTGTCTCAAAAAAATAAAAAATGATAAAATGTATAGAAAGTATACAGTGCAGTATCTTGCACAGAGTAAGTGCTCTGTCCTTTTGACAGAGGGAAAAGAATGCTCCAAAGGGTGTTATATCTACAGTTTGCTCAGATGCTCAGCCTAAAGGAGGACCCTTTACTTCCACTCACAATTTATTGGCCAGAACTAATCCCATGTTCCCACTGAATCACAAGAATAATAATTCTACCATGTGCCTGGAATGGAAGAGCTGGAAATACTTGGTGATCAGCATTAACTATACTGAGTTTGCCTCCCTGGTATCCTTAGTTTCCTCCAGAGAAGGGAAGGAGTCAGAAAGGGTGACTAGCTTTTCACAGCCCATCCCAAGAGGCCCTTAGGACCAGAAAGAGCTTCTAAATTCCAGAGGGTAAGTGCTTCCCTTTCTTAGTTCAAATTTTCTGCTCTTAGGATCCCTGGAGGTCTGGTCAGCTTCTGAGAGTGTCTTTAAAAAAACCTCAGCACTGTTTCAGATAACCTCAGAGTTAACACACCTGTCATGCTCTCCCCTTTCAAGTGCAGATGCTGTCCCTCAAGAGACAAGTGTTGGACCTGGTCAAGAGTACCATGGTTTGTCAGGTGATGTGACAAGGCAGGGGCTGGTCTGGCCATGTGAAGCAAGGGCCTCTTATGCCAGCACAGGTGGAGGAGTTAGGCCTACTGAGGGACCCATTACAAAATTTGGCTGCCCAAGGGAAGTGGCCTGATATTGGCCATCTTATTACAAAGCTAATGTCCAGGGTGAACAAATGGTCATTGTAGTCCCCTGTGCCAATCATACCCTTCTGGAGCATGGAGGGCAATTACAGACACCACATTTTAAGCAGACATTGAGCTCTTAGAATCTGTGCAGAGGAGGCCAGGAGAGCGGCAAAAGGAACTACGCCGTGAGAAAAAGCTGAAGGCAGTGTGAGCATCTGGCCTGGAGAAGAGACACTGTGCCTTTAGGCACAAGAACAGCTCTTGGTGAGAGGGGATGAGAGAATTCACTCACTGGCAAAACTAGAGCAGAGCCAGGCCTATTGGGTGACAAGTGCAGGGAGGAGCTCCCTAACAGCTGTCAGACAGTGGAAATGCTGCCCAGAGATTCCATAGCCTCTCGGCTAGAAGATCATTTCCTCTGTGGTCATCTCTGTGCTTGATCCCTTCATCCTGTCTGGAATTCCTCCATCCTGAATATCCAAGTCTGCTGAGCACCTCCACCTAATTGCTCTGCTATCCCATCAGATTCTTCCCTTGTGAACCACCCCTCAGCTCTCCCTGGATATCAGCAGCACTGGCTTCTCTCACTTGTTCAGCATCTGTTTGGTCACCCATTCTTTCTGGGTGCAAAACGCTACCTTTCCTTTAAGCTCCAAAAGGCTACCTTTTCAAACTGTGAGGCAGGCTTTTGTGGGAGGAACACTGTTCAGATCTGAGTTCTGTCTCCCTCAGCCAATAAGTGAGAAACACCTGCCTCTGTCTGAGTTCAGGCCCTGTATCTGTGACATAATGACTCAGGCCTGGAGACTGAGGAAGCTCTAGCCTGAGGCCTCATCTCCTGGCTCTTTGTCTACACATGGGCCACTGCCCCTCTGGTCCTATCTAGCTCTCCTGTCCATTCAGCCATGCCCTTGCCACCCAGCTCAGCCTCCTTCACCTTCACCTACCACCCTGTAGTAAAATTATGCTCATTATAGAAAATTTCTAAGTATTAAAGCCATATGTCTCATTATAGAAGATTTTGGAGATACAGAGAAGTAAAATGAAGAGAATTAAATAATGCAGTGTGCATTTATGAATAACATTTATATGCCAGGCTCTGGGCTCAATGGGAAGAAAATGAGTAAAACACTCAACGAGCTTCCTATCTAACAAGGAAATAGGAAGGTAAGCTGTGATACCACTCAGTCATCAGGGTGACTTATCTGAAAGAGTTGACAACTGAGTTGAATTTCTGATAAAAATCATTCCAGCCCACTGGACATATTAATAGTCCATTATTAATAGTCTTATTTATAATAATAATACAGTAGGTATCATTTGTCAAATGTATCTAGGCACTCTGCCAGATGCTCTAATACATACCATTGGAGTAGTTTATTACCCCTATTTCACAGATGGGAAAACTGAAGCTACCAGAAAGCAAGCAGGTGATTTACAGAAAATCAAGTTGTCATATTTTTAGGATTGAATTAGTTTTCCCTCTTAAGATACTGTATTAGCCTTTTCTGGACTATGTATATTTATATAGATGGCCTTTTTCTTAACCTGGTTTACAGTCTGTTGTTATCAGTCTGCTGGCCTTAAGCTGGCAGCCATATTTTATTTACCCAACCCAGAGTTTTTTAAAAATGTGAATTTAATGCCTCAGAGATTGGGAATGTGTACTGTCTAGCTTCAGTCCCCCACACCTACCCCCATTTCCTACTGTATTATTTCCTTGGTTGTCAGGCATTTGTTTTTTCTACTTAACCCTGAAAGTGTTAATGAATCTATTGGCTCTGAAGGAGTTATGATCTTATTTTGCCTTTTTTTTTCACTTAATATAATTGGTGATTTTCCCATTTTAAAATTATCCATAAGCCTAATTTTCTATTTCATTCTGCCCTTTAAAATATATCCCTTCTATCACCTTAAGCGGCCTGATTTTCTCCTCACTGCTGGTTTCCTCAATTCTCTTAGCATTCTCTGTGCTGCAGCTTCCTTAGGCAGCCCAAGAGAAGATCCAGAAGAAGATGAGGCCCAGCCCCAAGCCTGAGGTTGCCATCTGGCTGGGGAGAGGCAGCTACTCTGAGCTCTGATACCTGCACACTGGCTTTCTTAGGAAGGTTTATGCCGAGTCGGTGAGGGCTCCGGGAAAGCGTGGTTTGCCTCCTGGCAGAATGAGCAGCACAGGCTTCATAGATGAGGTAGTTGGAGGTCTCACTTCGAATGCTTTTAGTAGATGGAGAGTTTAATTCTTAAAGCCAAGACCATTTTCATGTTTTAACTAAGAGAAGAAAGAGAGGTAGAAATATAGCTCTGTGCACATGATAGCAGATAAAACAAAAATATGGGGAGCTATCCCTTGATGAATATTCAGCTGAGGGGGACGTGCTCGTGCCAGCTCGCATCTCCACTCCCAAACCTCACTCCACTGAGACACAGGAGGAATTTATTGCTCATTTTAATCACACCCAAAGAATGCACCAGCAGGAATATTAGGCAGATAGACCTATCCTATATATTTTATTTGCATATCCCAGTGACAGGATCACAAGCACATTTCCTATGTCTATATTTTTTCATTTGCTTCAGGGTAGCTGGGGATATGATGTTCCCTTGGGCCTGCATTCCAGTCTGAAAGCCTGGGTGCTCCTGTGAGAGCTGAGTAAAGCCTTCCAAGAAAGGAGGGGTGGGGCACACAGGAGGGTAGGAAGGTTACCGTCTTCCTGTCCCCTTCCTTGTTCTCATTACACATGCCAGCTTGCCACCTGCCTAGCCTTGTGCTTGGCCCTATTCTTGGTCCTGTGGCTTACACGGGTCAGACACAGTGCTAAGCACTTTGTGGTATTTTTTTTTAACTTTTCAAAACTTTATATTGAAATTTATTTTTGTAACATGCCCATATCAAAAATATACAGCTCACTGTGTCTTCACAAACTAAACACACCTCGTTGAGAAATAGAAATAGGCTAGGTTGGCTCACTCCTATAATTCTAGCAGTCTGGGAGGCTTAGGTGGGAGGATTGCTTGAGGTCAGGACTTTGAGAACAGTCTAAGCAAGAGTGAGACCCTCACTCTACTAAAAATAGTAAAAAAAAGAAAAAAGCAAGAAAATAGCTAGATGTGGTGGCATGTACTTTATTCTCACCTACTCAGGAGCCTGAGGCATGAGGATTGCTTGAGCCCTGGGGTTTGAGGTTGTGTTGAGCTATGATGATGCCACTGCACTCTAGTCCTAGGTGACAGAGGGAGATTTTGAAAAAGACAAAGAATTAGCCTGAATTAAGTCTGAGTAACTAGCCTAGAACATTCTTCCTGTATCCCGAGCAAGAGCAAGTCCCTGTCTCTACAAAATATAGAAAAATTAGCCAGGTGTAGTGGTATGCCAGTGATTTCAGCATCTCAGGAAACTGAGACAAGAGGATTCCTTGGGCCCAGGAGTTTGTTGTTATTTATCTATATAAATAATAAAGATATTATTTGTATAATTTATCTATATAATAAAGATATATATAATTTTTTCTAAATTATAATAGAGTAATTAATACATAGGATCCCATAAGTACTTGGAGTATTTCCTAAAAATCAGGGACATTTTCTTATATAACCTTAGTATAATCATCAAAATCAGGTTAATAATTGATATTGACTAATCCACACATGTTATTCAGATTTCTCCAGTTGTCTCAATAATTCTCCTTATAAGAAAAGAAAATTCCAGATCCTGAGTTGCATTTGGTCCTCTTCAGTTATCTTTAATCTGGAAGAGACCTTCAGTTTTTTCTTGTCTCTCAGGATCTCAACTTGACAAGTTAACAAGTCCAGGCCAGTTATTTTGTACACTGCCTCTCAATTTAGGTTTATTTAGTGTTTTTTTAAGGTTCAACTCGGGTTATGCATTTCTGGTAAGAACACCCTCTGGGGTTTATTTCCAATAAATTCATTAGGTACCCAGAACTAGAAGTAGGGATAGAAAATTTGTGTTTTAAGTCTCATCTCCCTAAATAGACTCTGAACTCCCTGAAGACAGGAAAAGAGTCTTTTCTTACCTCCAGGTGGACAGTGCAGGCTCTGACATCAGGCAAGGGTTAGTGTTCTGTCTCTACTACTTGCTGCTGGTGGAACCTTGCTTGAACTTACTCTCTATACTATCAACCTTATAGAGCGGTGAGGATTAAAGCAGCCTGCCCCAAATCAGGCAAGACCCATCAGTGGTTGCTGAAACTAGTGAGTTGAAGTTTGAGGAGTGACAGGATGTTTACGTAGTGTCAAAGTCTCTATCCACGAGATACTTAATTTAAAGGGGAAAAATGATAGTGGAGAAAATGGCAGACACCAGCTTAACCCAGTGATCAGAGTTAACACCACCATCTATGAGATAAACCATATCTTATGCCCTGATAGGATACGCTGAGAAGAACACACTCATTTTCTTTTTCTTTTTTTTTTTTTTTGAGACAGAGCCTCAAGCTGTTGCCCTAGGTAGAGTACCGTGGCATCACTGCTCACAGTAACCTCTAACTCCTGGGCTCAAGCGATTCTCCTGCCTTTGCCTCCCAAGTAGCTGGGACTACCGGCGCCCACCAAAACTCCAGGCTGTTTTTTGGTTGCAGCTGTTGTTTGGCGGGTCCAGGCTGGATTCGAACCGTCAGCTCAGGTGTATGTGGCTGGCGTCTTAGCCACTTTAGCCACAGGCGCCAAGCCTCATTTTCTTACTTTAGCCAGTACTGCCCCTCTTAACTTCTCTCATCAGTCTTGTCTCTGGATCAATCCAGCTATTTGCTGAGGAGAGTGATCAGATTTACATGTTAAAAATATGGTGTCCTGGTGTGGCGGCGCCTGTGGCTCAAAGGAGTAGGGCGCCAGCCCCATATACCAGAGGTGGCGGGTTCAAACCCAGCTCTAGGCAAAAAAAAATATATAGATAGATAGATAGATAGATAGATAGATAGATAGATATGATGGCCCAGAAGAGAAGAGAAAGGACTCCAAGATGCTGACCTAGTAGTTGTTGCATGCCCACCCTTCCTTAATGAGGACATGTACTGTATGGGCTAGTTAAAGAGACTTCCAAGTCCTTGGGTAACTCTCCTGTCCCAGGGTCTCATGTTCCCATCTTTTCTGCATTCCCTAGACTTGTTTGTTGTACCTCTGGGCTCCTCTCTTATCATTCCCGCTCTAGGTTTTCCCTATTGTCCCCCCATCCCAGTCTCATTTGTCCCTGTTGTCAACCTCTCCACCTAGTCCTCTCTGTCATCCTCTTTCAGTGCCCTGTGATGTGAGTGTTAGGATCGGAATCAGGGGGTCAGCTATATGGGGCATACTAATGCTATCTGTGAGCAGCAGGTGGACTCTGTCCCCATGAGAGGCAAACTGCAGCCTGGCCTCTCTTCTCTCCCCTCCTCCATTCCTATCTTCCCAGTATTGCCCAACATCTTGTTCCACCTGCCCACGACCCCACCCCAGCCACCTCTCATTTGTCCCTTAAGAGATTCCCAACAGTTGGGATGCCTGCCATACCCCTTCTCCTGGATCCCTCCCCCGTAGAGCCACTCAGCCCAGCCACCCACCTCTGAGCAGAGCAAGCCCAACTAGGCTTCGCCTCAGCCTCCCAGCCCTTTCCTGTAAATGCACTCACAGCCAGGAGGGGTGCCATATTAAATCAAGACTGATAGAAACCAGTGGCTGTGTGGCTGCCAGCTCCAGGTGAGGGCTTCTGAAGTTAATTGTGTGTGGCTTTTATTAAGAAGATGCTCACTCCCCCTCCCCTGCTCTCCTGGGTGGCTCCCCACAGTACCTCTCTCAGTCCAGTGCCCTCTGCTTCTGCAGGCTGAGTTTCCTGTCTTGTCTTCTCCTCTGGTGGAACCCTGTCAAAGTAGAGCCTTGAATTTAGTCTTGTAGTCTTCCCTATCTCCTCAAAGAGACAGGAACAATAGTATCCTACATTTATGGAACACTTACCAAGCTCCTCTCCCCCAAATATAATATGTACAAATCAGTATCTTACTACCCTAGTTTCCTTCATTGGCTGCCCTTTCACAAAGCAGGGTGTATGGCTCATGCCTTTAAAATCAGTCATTCATTCAACACTTTTTTTTAGTATAAACTCTGTGCTAAGCAATGGAAAAGAAGCACGAGGCCAGTAACTTTTCTTTTCTTTTTTTTTTTTTTTTTTGAGACAAAGTCTCAAGCTGTCGACCTGGGTAAAGCGCCGTGGTGTCACAGCTCACAGCAACTCTTAGGCCTAAGTGATTCTCTTGCCTCAGCCGCCCAAGTACCTGGGACTACAGGCGCCCGCCACAATGACTGTCTATTTTTTTGGTTGTAGTTGTCATTGTTGTTTGTCACGCCCAGCTGGATTCAAACCCGCCAGCTCCAATGTATGTGGCTGGTGCACTAGCCAGTTGAGCTACAGGCACCCAGCCGCCAGTAACCTTCTAATTGATTTGATCCCAGTGTCCTATACATTTTTATCAAGATGACTGATTGATTTTCAGAAGTTTTTCTAAATTGATATAGGGATTTGAGACTTCAGGCTGGGGACAACCAGAATCTCAGAGATTTAGGCCATAGTTTGAACTTTTCCCAAGATCATCTAGAAAGCTCCTGAGAAAACAGCCAGTTTATGGTGTAACCTTTCCCAGCCCACCCTTCTCACCTCCATAGAAGGCCAGAATTCTTGCCCTTTGCCCAAGAAACTAACAGGAATACTAGATGACCTGAAATCATGACAACAAAGAAGAGTTATAGGAAGCATATGTTTCCCTGGAGAAGATTTAGGAAAACCATGATGTTCATGCCCAAATCAACAAAGCAAAAGGAAAAGTCATGTTGGGCTCTGCCTGGGATGAAGGCAAAAGATATGTTCTGTGAGGCCCCATTGGACCAGTGGGTGGAAAGTACCTAGAGGCAGAATTCTCTGCCCTGTAAGGAATGTTGACAGCCAGAGATGAGCCACCGCAGGTAGCAGAGGCATCTTTAGAACCTGGTTAGTGTTGAGAGTATACACTGCAAACTAGGGACAGGTACCCTTACAAGCCACTTCTGGGGTAATGGTGGCACCCAAGTGAACTTGGCTTCTGGCTTCTGCTTGAGCCAGAGCAGCCCTTCTTTTTAATCTATGGAGCCCCCCACATAAATTAGTTTAGAGGATTTCAGTACCTGAAAAATAAAAGGCAATCTTATATCAAAATACAGTAAAGGAGAAAGGAAATAACATTTATCAAAGACCTGATAAGGGCTAGGTACTATGAGTATGAGTACCTTATCAAAGACCTGATAAGGGCTAGGTACTATGAGTACTACTAGCCACTTGAGTCACTCAGACTACCACTTATTTTACATATATGCATTTGCTATGTGCCAGAGACTGCTAAGTACTTTGCATATATTATCTCATTTAATCCAGCAAGGATTCTACCAGGTAAGTATGAGTACAGTGAGAAAAACTAAGATTCAGGGAGGTGAATTAACTTCCTCAAGGTCAGGTAGGGGATAGATGAGGTGAGATTTGAATTCAGGTCTGTCTGGACCAAAGCTTGTTTTTTCTGCCTCACTTAGAGCCAAAGGAGGAGCCAAATTTCAGATGGAAGATGACTGTAAGAATTAAAGTAGACACCACATATAAGGTGCTTAGTACAATGCTATACCAGCCATTCCACAGTTTACCTTTATTCACTTAGCAACATGAATTGACTCCTTCTGTGGGAGGAGAAGGGGCCCTTTGGTAGGGGCTGGATCTACAGAGGTGAATAAAACATAGTCTTGTAACTAAGGACCTTGAGATCGAGTAAGGAGACACCAACAAGAAGTGTACCAGAAGTCCCAAGTTTAAGTTGAAATTATAGGGGCATGTGAAGGTTGGTGGGAATAGAGGACTTCTGTGGTGGGGTAATAGTGTGAGCAAAGGCCCAGAGGTGGGAATACTCTGGGACTCATCATTGAGGAGTAAGGAAATCAACCCAACAGACCCTTTCAAGCCAACCCTTCCATCCCTTTAAACTCCTTCTATGGCCTGCTCTGCTGCAAACTGGCACTGTCCCAGCCAGCATGTGCTTCTCACCATCACAGTTTTCCAGCACAGTGGACCCGAGTGCTGAGTGGGGCTGGGTGGGCAGGGAAGAGGAAGAGGCAGATATATGGCTGGAGTCGGCAGAGCCAGGTGATGTATGTGGTGCCTGAGGGAGCTGCATAGTGACACTCTGGATTCTAGCCGGCAAGCATCGCTCCACTGGGATCGGCACCGAATTATTGCTCCATATGAAACCCCAGGACTGATGGGAGCTTTCAGTTACAGACTGATAGCAACAGCCAAAATTGGATTGTTTGCTATTTATTTTTTTTAACTTCTGTCAAGGTCACTACTATAACAGGAAAACACTGCCCAACCAGCAGGTATTTTTTATCCACTCTGCCCACAAGAGCAATCTGCAACCACAACTTTTGTGACAGGGCCTTACCTTGACAGTTCTCTTTCTAGAAAGATGTCAGTGTTACAGGGGCTCAGGGAAAAGGAGTTTCCTAAATACCTGGTGTTTCCTTCCCAATCCAAAATCTGCTACCTTCACCTGCAGCTGCCAACCTCCACAAACGTTCTCTATCATCAGGCCCATGCCCTTGCCCCTCGCTGCCTATTCTCCAGACAGTCCATGGCTCCTGGCCTCAGTCCTCCAGCTTCTTCAAACCTCCTTTTCTCCAGAAAGCCCCCCCAACCAATGTTCCACATTTATGGGTCCTTTTTTTCCGCTGTGCTCTATACCACCTTAATTGTTAATTCTCCTCTGTCATCAAATTCATTTTTGCAAATAGACACCAGAGACCCTCGTGCCAGGACCCATGCTAGAAATAGCTATGTAAAAGATAGTGCCTACCCTCAGGGATTTAGAGAACAGATTCACAAACATTCAACAAACTTGTTTTTAAGTAGTTTGCGGGTTTTTGTTTTTAGTGAAAGGGGCATTGCTAGAAATAAGTATTTGTTTTGAAACCTTAAGGAAAATGGTTAGTTCTGCCTGAGAAGTATCCCTGTACTGGCCCCTCTCACCTCTTGAATTTGAGCTGCCTGAGGGCCAGGGCTGGCTCTCTCCTTTCTCAGAATGACCAACCTCTGGCCTCCTCCTGTGTTTTGTGAAGTGGATAAAGCCCAGGGACAGACATGCTAGACATTCAAAATTGATTAGACTCTCCTGACAGACAAAGCACAGTTCTCCCCCATCCCCACCCTTTCACCATGGCCGTGTACAAACCTGGGCACACAGCAATCGTTATGTTGAATTGATTAATTATGTTTAATCAAAATGCAGTATCGGGCGGTGCCTGTGGCTCAAAGGAGTAGGGCGCCAGCCCCATATATTGGAGGTGGTGGCCAAAAAAAAACTGCCACGGGCCAAAAACTGCAAAAAAAAAATGCAGTATCCTTCAAGTAGAGGGTGTTCATAGCTCTGGTTTGAAAACCAAAAAAGTTTCTAAGAGTGTAAGGGGAAAGGAATTTATGTTTACTAAGCACTTACTCCGTGCTGACATGTTCTAAACCCATTATATAATCACATTTAATCTCCAATTTGTAGACAAGAAAACAGGCAAAATAACTTTCTCCCGGTAATAAGCATATCTTGTAAGTGATAAAGCTGGAGTTTGGACTCAGGTCCTCTGTCGGATTCCAGAGCCAGATTAATCTACTAGCAGTATTTTCATAAGCCATTTATTCTCTCTCCCCACAGTACCAAGAAAAGCAGCGGAAACGTGAGGCTGAGGAGCGGCGCCGCTTCCCCTTGGAGCAACGACTAAAGGAGCACATCATTGGCCAGGAGAGTGCCATTGCCACAGTAGGTGCTGGTGAGTATGGGGCACACCAGCTAGCACCAAAACGGGGTTCCAGTGAGGTGTACATTCCTATTGTCACCAAACTGGAAAGGTGCAGTTGATATTACTAAGAGTTGGCTGGGTGCTATGGCTCATGCCTATAATCCTAGCACTCTGGGACACCTAAGCACAGAAAGTGTTGAGGTTAGGAGTTCGAGACCAGCCTGAGTAAGAGTGAGACCCCCATCTCTGCTAAAATAGAAAAAATTAGCTTGGTGTTGTGGCAGATACCTGTAGTCCCAGTTACTTTGGAGGCTGAGGCAGGAGGATTGTTTGAACCCAGGAGTTTTGATGATGCCACTGTACTCTTGCTGGAGTGACAGAGACTATCTCAAAAAAGAAAAGTAAACTAAAAGTTAGTATTGTTGAATACTGTTTATATACCAGGCACTGTTACAAGCTCTTAGCATACATATCTTGTGTCATTTAATCCTTATACACATTATCAATTGTATGAGGTAGGTTGGTACCCCTAATTCCTCATCTTGCAGATGAGGAACCTCAGATACAAATTACTTTAAAACTTTGCTAAAGGCTGTTTTCCTATGCTTAGAATCTAACTCTGATCTTCATCTGGCCCACTACACCCACCCCCACTTTTTACATGAGAAAACTAAGATACAAAGATGGGAACTTGTCCATCATTAGTAATATGGCAGCTGAATATTACTAGAACTGGAATTTATGTCTCTGGCTACCATCCTGGGACTCTTTTTTTTATCACTTCAGTATAGTTTCTCAGCATCTGGCCTAATTTTTGGAGAACGCACCTGAACAACTTTTGAGTGCCTTCTTCCCCACCCTTGAAGCTCTTATTTCCATACATTGACCCCTGGGAGCCAGACTATCCCCTGATGTAGCCCCTAATCCAGCAATTCTCAACCTGTGGGTCGCGACCCAGCGGAAGTGTATTAAAGGGTCGCAGCATTAGGAAGGTTGAGAACCACTGCCCTAATCTGATGGCCCTCCTGCCTGTGCAAACCCTACCAGACAGATACATGAAACTAGGGTTCTGCTGAGGACAGTGGCCTCACCTTTGTTCTCCAGTTGTGATGCATGACTCCTCAAGGTTGATTTCAGACAAAAGACACGAGGGAAGAGGAACCCTAGGCCAGGCTGAGACAAAGGTGTATCTCCAAGACAGTGGTTCTCAAAGCATGATCTCTAGACCGGCAGCCTCAGCATCCTCTGGGAACTTCTTAGAAATCAGATCTCAGGACTCACTTTACACCTGTGGAATCATAAACTCTGGGATGTATTTTAACAGGCTCTTCAGGCAATTCTATTGCTCAACCGAAGTTTAAAAAAAACACTGCTCTGAGTTGTCTTAGCCCCACTTACATGCTCCTTACCTTTTTCTCCAGTCTAGTCCCACTGAAGGCAATTCCAGCAATTGCTAAGGACATCACCAGGTTCTACTCACTGAAAAAAGGAGCAATCAGGCTGAAATTGTGCCTGCCCCTCTGGGACATTCTTGGGCACCACTGTCAGCCCTAGGATACCAATTAAGGGAGTAAGTGAAAAATGAAGGCAGCTGCCCCTGTGACATGCCAGGCCCAGCCTGATCCCCATCATCCTCACTTAGCAGTGGGGCTCACATGCAGCTCATGTGAGGGGCCTGACCCTATCAACAGATAAAAGGAGCCTGCAGAGCAGGGCTGCCTCTCCAACTAGAGTTCAGAAGGCTGCCTGCAGGCATACACTGGTGCTGAGGAAAGTTTTTTTGAATACATAAGGTGTCACCTCCCAGGCCCAAAACACAGCAGGCTGCCCTTTCAGGTCTGGACACAGACGTCTACCCTCAGCCACCACCTTAGAGGTGGTGCCCCTGTTCCTTTGTCACAGCTATGTCTGAGGTGGAAGGAAAGGATACTCTGAGATTTCTCATGGGGAGAGAAGGACTAGCCCACAGAGACACAGATTACCTGGGTGGAGGTCCAAGGAAATGTTTCTTGCCAAAGTCTCATGTCCACTTGTGCTAGGACTGCAGCTGCCATCATAGTGTTTTCCCTCGGCTTCTTACATAGCCCTCTCCCAACAGGCTGCCTACTGTCCTACTAGCAGAAGTAGGGTTTGGTGGGAGACATTGTGGAAAGAATTAGACCAACCTGGGCTCGCAGCAGGTCTGCCGCGTAGCAGCTGTGCAGCTCCGTAGCTCTGTCTACTCAGCTGCTTAGAGCATCACCTTCCTTGCAGGTGCAATAAGGTGCCATATCCAGGACCATCTGACTCTAAAGTACATCCTCTTTTTAGTATGTGTAAGACAGCAGTGATTAAAACCTAGTCATGTCCTCAAGATGCTCATAGTCTTGAGTTGAGCCCTGTGCTCTTTAGGTCAAGCCCACAGCTGTTTTCTTCAACCTGGCACCAATTCTTAATCCCAGCCCCTGTTCATCTCTTCCCCTAGCCCTGTGCTGACCTCTGATGCATCACCCACCTAGTCTATCTTTTTAGTGGCATAGAGCAAGAGTGCATGATTCAACTCCCCACCTCCAAGAGCTGTCAGAATATGTACCCTGAGTGCTTCCTTCTGCCTAAAAGCTCCCATTCTGTCACCTCAACTCCACCTAAGCTCAGAAGCAAAACGGCTGCCCTGGAAGGCCCTGCTCCCACACCTGTGGTATATAGGTTTATAGGTTGGCCTAATGACCCTAGAAAAGACAGGCTATAGGCGTTGGTGCTTTTCTGCCCTCATTTATAAGGGCAGAAACTGTGCCTATCTTGCTGAGAAGCCCTGAAGCTGGAAATCACAGTGATAATGTTCAGAACCATGTTCACTCCCTGTGACCAGCCCCCAGAGGCTTCTGAACCCAAGCATGAGGGAATAAGGTAGCCTAGTGGCTGCAACTGCCAGCCCAGGTGAAGCATGAGGCTCTCTGGTTCAGAACTTGTGGTAGGCAAGCAGCACCCAGGACCTCAGGACCTCAAACTGAAGCAGGTGAGCCAGGCCTCTCTGGGTCCTCTACGCTAGTGTGACATGTATGCTAGGGACTGGCTGGATGGTGCCTGGCACCCCATGGGTACCATGAGGATGGGCAGCCAGAGAAGTGCCGCAGAATGAATTGATTTGATAAATGGCCATTTATTACCCTCACGAATTGGCTGAAACCAATTTCGGTCACATCAACCCCTGGTAAGTGCTGGGATATTGATTTGTGCAAAGTAATACAGTGAATTTATCAGTGTGATCCCCAGCTGCAGGGCCTCTAGCAAGGCTGGTGCACAGTTACCGTCTTACAAATGGAGGAGAGAAAGCACCAGTCCCTGCAGCCCAGGCTGCATGGCATCTCTAGGGCCACAAGAGCCAAATAGGGCCAACCTTCATATCACAAAGTGAGATACTGGCTTTGAAAGTGAAACTCTCCTTCCAGAATCCAAAACTGCTCCCAGTCATGAGAAGAAGAGGCTCCCTACCCTATGGGCAAGACCTCCTGGGGGGTCAGCACCTCTTAAGCTCACCATGCTCCTCAGAAAAGCAACCAGCTATCTGTTCAGAACTAGACTCTTCCTCTTCCCCCAGCCTGCCCACTACTTGTATTCTGATCTGCATAAAAGGACCATCATTCACTGCCTTTCTGAACAAAAACTTAGATGTTTTTTCGTTGCCTCCCTCCCCCTTGCTCCATACAGCCCATTAAGTATCAGGTTCTGTCATTCTGCCTCCTGAATGCTTCTGATACCTGGTCTTTCCCTCTCTTCCTAACACCATCGCCTTGGCTCAGATGTCAGTGTCTCCCATCTCAACCATGGCAGTGGCCTGGCCTCCTCACCAGTCTCCCCGCCTTCTTTCCTTCCCCTAGAATCTGTTCTCCACACTGACAAGAGTGCTCTTTGTAAAACACTTATTGAACAATGCTTAAAACCTTTGAGAGGGCCCTGGTGCCCTAACCTGGCATATAGCTGCTGCTGCCCCGTCTGCCCTGCACACACCAGCCACAGCAACCTGCCTCTGCCTCCCTGCACGTGCTGTGTTGATTTCCTGCCTGCATTTGTTGCTGCTGCCTTCTCTGCAATCCTTTCCTTCTGGCCTTTCCCCCACGCCACCGCACCCTGTCTCCCACACACTGGCTGGTTTTAAATTTGCCTCATTTCAGGAGCAATTGACTGCAGGCTTCTTGAGGGTAGACACCATAATTCAATCATTTTTGTGTACCCAGTTCCTGGCACAGCATTCTGCTCAAAGTAGCTGTCTTAGTCCCGTCTGTCTAATTAATGAATTTGGCACTGCCCTTGTACATCTCTGTTATGTGCTCTGGGGAAAGAAGAGAAGTTGTAGCATCTGCTCTCCAGTAGCTCACAAGCATATTGGGAATGTGACTATAGCAAAACAGTTCCTTACAACCATACTTCTTTGACCTCTGGGTGGGTAGGCTAATCCGCCGACCTGCTGTAGGAAGCCTTCCCTGGGGAGCAGGTCAACCAGCACGCACCTGACAGCTTCATTGGAGCTCCCTTTGACCAGAGATTTGGCCCTGCCACCCATCAACCTGGTCCCAGTCGATCTCTGAAGCCCACACACTCCCCTGAAGAAGCTCTTTTACCTCAACTGCTCTTCTCTCCTGGGGTCTGGCCCGTATTATAGAATCTCAGCATTGCCCATGTGGCCACCAGGGCCCACCACCCTATCTCATGCTTCACTCCCCTCTTTGACTAATCCAAAACCATAATCTTCCCAACCCTTTGAGCCCAAATTTCTGATTGGAGAAATACATCCAGTTAGTGATAGTGATTAGCTTACGAAGCTGCTTGCAGTTCCACCCCCACACCATGTCACTTCAGGATCCCTGCCTCTGCTCTCTGTTCTCTTTGTCTGGAGCGCCCTGCCCATCCTCATTGCCTGATGTAGGCCTTCTGCAAGATACCCTTCCCAGTCCTCTGTCTGGATTCAGGGCCCTCCAAAGGTCAGGAGCTTCCTTACATTAGCTCTCTTTCCCCAGGGTTGGGCACACAGGTGCAAAACCCTGTTGAACTCAATGAATTAAGCCTGAGCCCATTTTGACATTCTGTCCCTGCTCAACACAGACTGATCTCAGTCTCTTTCTGGAAGGATGCTGCTTCCCTCAGGTGGTTCCTACCTCCAGTGTGAATACTCACACATACACATGGTGGGAGTGCTATCAGAACTATTCTTTGCATTTGTAAGATGTTAGCAGCAATAGTTGGCCTGCAGAAATAATACTTACGCAGATGTTCCCCCATGATCCAGCAAACCTGAGGCACTCAGTAGGCACTTACTAAGTACCCACCATGTTTCTTAAACCCTTAAGTAATAGTTGGGAAATTGCTCAGAGATATTGGGGTGACTCTCAACCATTAAGAATTCCTCTGAAGGATCAGCACCTGTATCTCTCAAGGGGCCAGCCACATACACCTGAGCTGGCAGGTTCGAATCCAGCCCAGGCCTGCCAAACAACAATGGTGGCTGCAACCAAAAAATGGCCGGGTGTTGTGGCGGGTGCCTGTAGTCCCAGCTACTTGGGAGGCAGAAGCAGGAGACTCACTTGAGCCCAGGAATTGGAGGTTGCTGTGAGCTGTGATGCCATAGCACTCTATCCAGGGTGACAGCTTGAGGCTCTGTCTCAAAAAAAAAAAAAAAAAAGAAGAAGAATCCCTCTGAAGGACTGGATCCCCTAGGAGATGCCACAAGCAAGGGACAGACATGTTCCAGATTTGTCCTTCTCACATTAGATCCCTAGAACTTAGCAAGGAAGATGAGTCAGTCCTCCCAGACTGCTCCAGAACCTTGAGCTAGATAGAGGCAAAGGCTTGGGGTGGGAGGAGGAGGCTGCTCTTGCCTCTCTTTGTTTTGCACACAACAGAGCCCTCTTCCTAGAATATCCATCTAGCCCCCAACTGCCTGGCAATTTCCCCCTCACCCTTCAGGCACAAATGTCAAGCAGGCACAAATGGCTCTTCCCACACTTCTCCTAGTGCACTCACCCCATTTGGAACACACAGTTTTCATAATAGCATTTACCGCGAAGTAAAAATAAGCCTTATTTGGGCGGCACCTGTGGCTCATCGAGCAGGGTGCCGGCCCCATGTACTGAAGGTGGCGGGTTCAAACCCAGCCTCAGCCGAACTGCAAAAAAAAACAGAAAAATAGCCAGGCATGTGGCAGCCGCGCCTGTAGTCCGAGCTACTCAGGAGGCTGAAGCAAGAGAATCTCCTAAGCCCAGGAGTTGGAGGTTGCTGTGAGCTGTGTGACGGCACTCCACTGAGGGCGATAAAGTGAGACTCTGTCTCTACCAAAAAAAATAAAAATAAAATAAAATAAAATAAGTCTTATTTTCAGCCACTTTGTGGGTGCCCCAGCACCTGGCACAGACCTTGTTTGCTAACCAAGTACATAAGGCTCCCTGGAGAGGGGTTCAGGAGAGAGAGGAAGCCTTCTTCATCCAAGGGTAGTAGGCAGCACTGAGAGCACAAAGAGACTCTTAGGTCCAGGCCTCACTGCTCTCCTTTGTAAAATGAGAGTTAAACTATCTATTCTTTCCCCCCATGCAATTCTAGAAAGACCACGAATTAATTCATTTACAGCAACTATTAAACCAGTGTGGGTCTAGTCTCAGGAGGCCCTCAGGAAACCAAAACACCTAACGCCTATTCCCCTGGAATATGCAGATTGGGAGCACACCCTCCCACCTGGATGCATGGGTCCAAGAAGGGGAAACCTCTCACACTACCCCTGTCTTGAGCCTTAGTCTCTTCCTGCACAAAATGGAGATAACACCCTTTTCTCAGGATATTATAAGGATGAGACAAATATCTATAAAATACTAAAAAGCTAATGGCTACTACCATTGCTACCTCTGTGACTACCATTATTTTTACTCTTTATTATTCCACTCCTTGCAACTTAAAATTGCCATCATAACCATTAACTTATTTAATCTTCATGTGACACTGACATAGCATGTGTGACAATTCTATAGATAAAGAAACTGAGGCTCTAAAGGAGTATTTTATTCAAAGTTAGTCAACTAGTAAGTGACATTGACAGGACTGTAAGCTAGATCCTATAACTCCTACCCCCTCTGCTTACCAGAGAATACAGATTCATGGGTTAACAGGGTAGATGTGATGTGGTGGAGTTAATGGGAAAGAGTTTTTGCACATGAACTTTAAGATAGCCCAGTAGTGACAGATGTGGCCCGAAGGCACAAAACAAGCAAAGCAGGCACTGGCACAGTGTGGGAGACAGAGGAGCCTAGTTGGCCTTTGCAGAGATGGGACTGGCCAGGGAAGAGGGCCACGCTGCCTATGCAGAGGGCCCTGACCCCATCTCAAGCCCAGAGTGATGGTCAAGGTAGGGTCTGGGAACAGGGGACCCTGAGGCCATGTGTTGAAAGGCTGAGCAGGCCAAGTTGAAAGACCACAGAAGGAACTTCTTCCAGGTGAGGCAAGGGTATGAGGAAGTACTCTGGCAGCTGAAAGCCAGCAGGGGTGAGCCCTTTCCTTACTATAAACTCCTGAAGTATAGTGCAGGTCCAAGAGTTAAAAGCCCAGGGTCTTCATTTATTTACCTGTGTAACCTTGAGCAGGTAACCTAACTTCTTTGTACATGTCCCCTCCTCTATAAAATAGAAATCAAGTCCCCCACTCTGCTTACCTCATACAGTCGTAATAAGGCTGAAATGAAATTATGACCATGGAAGTTCTTTATAGACTGTGAAGTGCTACATAGTAAGTTGTGTGTGTGCTGGTCCACAGTGAGAGCACTAACACCTATGGCCTCATCCCACATGTCCCAGCCTCTACTCTGGCCTGACAGGACCCTCAAGGCTCCCAGCCTCGGTCCTCAGCCACCCTGCCAGCCACACATACTAGAGGCCTGCCTTCTCCAGTCCTTCCTAGCTGCCTCCATTTTTCATTCTGTCGGACTCCATCTGCTTGGCTGTTTTTCTCTTCAGTATTAGTAGAACTATCCAGAGTTGTAATTGTTTAATGGTTGGCATTTCATCTGTTTTATGGGGGGCCCACATCAAGTCCACCCCAGACTCGTGCCCTGGATCTAGCAGAATTGGTCAGGGACAGCTGTGCAGTGGAGTCTGCCTGGCATTATAAAGAGCTCTCTCCCAGGTGCATTATTAGAAAAGAAGGGGGAAAAGATGGCCCCAGGCATAATTCAATTCGACATTCTCTGTGGTATTTTTTGTACTGCACAGTCTAGCAGTATACAGCTCTCAGAGGGCTGGGATGCTACCCTGAAAGAAAAGCTAAGATCAGAACCTTAGGGACACAATACCCTGAGGAACCCGGTTTTCTTCCCAGACCACCTGGGGAGATGCCTGGGTACATCTGCCTCTCCCAGTATCCCATGAAGCCTGAACAGAGTTCATGCTCAGCTTCTTCCAGCCTAGATTCTCAGTTTAGCCAACTTTTGGAAGAATGTGCCTCCTCTCAGTGGGGAAGGGAATAACCCTCACCCCAAAACACATAATCACTTGTCCACACGTGTGGACAACATAGTGAACATAGTGTCCCCAACAGTCTAGTCTTTGCCATTTTGCTACTGTCACTTTCCCAGATATCCCTACCCCCAGCTCCCCGTTTGTGTCCCAACACCAAGGACCCCTCCTTCAGCCAGGCTTGGACTTCTTCCCCTTGATCTCCAGCATTCAGGTACCTGAAATTTTTATTTATTTTTATTTTTATTTTTTTGCAGTTTTTGGCCAGGGCTGGGTTTGAACCCCCTCACCTACCTCCCACATATAGGGCCAGCATTCTACTCCTTTGAGCCACAGGAGCTGCCCACAGGTACCTGAAATTTTGTAGGTTCCGCTTACAGCCAACCCTTCCAGGGAACCTGGGTCAGTTAGTTTAAGAAGATCAGGATCCTAACCCTGGGGAACGACTAGACTGTTTTCCCATCCTCTTTCAGGATGCTCAGACAGCATCTTCTGGGCAGCCCAAGTGGGTAGTCTGATGTCCGTGAGGTTGCACATCTTCTATCTGTTCCTACTGAGGCCAGAACTAGAGAGAAAGTAGTGCTTAGGTAGCAACATTAGAGATTGAGGTGAGAAAGACCCCAAGCATGCAGCTAAAATACTAAAACAAGTATTCCAGACCTTCATAATCTGAATCCATCCACCACTACTCTTGTTCATTCCTGTCTCTGGATCTCTATCATGGCCATCCTACACCTCTCCAAATCCTGCCCAGCCCCCGTGATCCATCATCAGTTCCCCCTTTTCCACAGAGCCTTCCCTGACCTCTGTAGTCACTTCTTTAAACCCAGACACACAGTGTATAGTATTCAGGATCTTGGCACCTCAAGACTACCAAGCACAGCCTTAAGACTGTCAACTCATTCTTGATTGACCAGGATTCCAGGTTTTGTCCAGGCCCTTTGCTAATCTCCCCCCAACACTCTGGGGACCAGACCAGACATGCGTTCCATCTGCAGACTGAGTTTGACATTACACAGTGCTCTGTCTCCTTCCTGCCACTGACTGCCATGCTTCCATTAATGCAACCCAAATTGATACGCACTTTTATAAACAGCCGTATGTAATTTTTAAAAAGAGGACAGGTTTAGAGAGAGAAGCAGCTCTACCATCTACCAATTGGGTGACATGGGCATGTCTCTTTATCTGTTGCTTCAGTTTACTGTTCAATATAATGGAGTTGAGAATAATACTTCCCTTTCAAGGTGTTTGAATAAATACATTATTGGTTAATTTTCTGATTTTAAGTAACATACAACATTTTTTTTTAACTTTTTTAGATATAGGGTCTCACTATGTTGCCAAGATTGCCTTGAACTCCTAGCCTCAAGTGATCCTCCCACCTCAGTCTTCCAAGTTACTGGGACTACAGGCTTGAGCCACCACACCCAGCTTTACTTCTTGCTCCTATACTTGAGTGATGCTTCGGAGCCCAATTCTCCCATTCTGTAGTAAAGCACTTAGTTTTCTCACCTTGAATGCATAGCCCTTGATAACATACTTCCTCTCAAAGAGGATTGGTCAATTCTTGTTCTAGCAGAGTTGAGTCACCAAGGAAACTAGTACAGATCTGTCTTACTCCCCACACTCCCCCCTCCTTTTGACGCTGGAGGTCATGGTTAGCAGAGATGCTAACCAAATGGCTTACCCATTCCACGCCCCTAGCTGCATGCTGCCTTTGATTTGTTTCCAGGAAATACATTTGGCTATATTTCCACTTCCTGATCTAGACAGTAAACCAGACGTTCATTTACTCAAATAGGAAAGAGCCCAAAGCTCACACCCCAGATCCCCAAGGTCCCACTTGGGAGCTTCTTCCTCTGCTATTTGCATAGGAGACAGGCCCACACTCCCACCGTGATAAGTAGATGGTAACTAGCGGGTGCTAAAGTTCCTCTTGAATTTTCCTTCACCAATTCCCCCACCCCCCTTTACTTCCATTCACCATCCACCCGCCTTTCAGTTTCCCTGGCAACGCTGAGTGCTCATCCTGGAAAACTTTATCCGAAATCTGCTCTGGGCAGCTTTCCAAATCCATGCTAACCTGATTAGGTGTCTCTAGGGGCCTTACCAGCTAATCAGATTAGGCAGCACTAATGGTAGTGAGGACTTTGAGTGGGCGCAGAGCAGTAAAACATATTGTATACTTAGTGATAATTATCCTGCCTTTTGTGTCATTGATTTATCTGCCTCCCTCCCCATCTGTGTGTTTGGCCATAGCGATCCGGAGGAAGGAGAATGGTTGGTACGATGAAGAACACCCTCTGGTCTTCCTCTTCTTGGGATCATCTGGAATAGGTAATTGGGAACAGATCAGCCAGTGGGGAAGGAGAGATGGGGGAGTACCCAGCCCAAGCCTGGCAGCCTCAGTTGCTGTGGGCCAGAGCTACACAACTCCCCTCTAGTTCAACTCCTAGCTCTAAAAACAACTTCCTCCAAATTACAGAACCCTCAAGAAAGAGAGCTCTGTGTTTTTTACCATCTATCCTGTTATCAAGAACTGGAATTATGCTTCTCCTTCTAGAAGCTATAGTACAAGGACTATTTCATCTGGAGGACCGGGCCCTATAGTACCTGGTCCAGCCTTTGCATCCATGGAACCCCACCCTTCAGGGACAATTGAAGCACCGCTTCTGCCTAGCATGCCTTCCATGTTCAATACAGCCTATCTTTAGGAAGTAAAAGAAAGTCCCTAATGACCAGCCTAGTGCCAGGTGCATAGCAAAATTGGTTGTAGTAAAATAGGTTGGGTATATTTCTAGCCAATTGGACTGGATTATCTGAGGCAGTCTCACCTTCTCACTCTCAGCCCTCACAGAACCCCACTCTCTTCTACTACCATCTCCTATCATGATCTTGGTGCAGAATTTTGTGATTTAGTTGCCTCCTCTCCCCTTCCCAACATCTTTTTGGGCTTCTCCCTTGGATATAGAGACCCAAAGTTTACCGCCACCTGACTACAATACTATAGAACCTTAAAACTTCTACATTAGACAGTGACTTTCAAAGGTTTTATCATCATACCAAATCACTCTTCAGAGCCACCATTTCGGTATTGTCTTTCCTTTTTTACGTTATGAAGATGGGCTGTGAAGCCAGTGAGAAGTACTCTCTTTCCCCCTCCCCCAGCCTCTATTTGGCATGTGGTTCCAGGGCCTGGCTGAATGATAGGACCATGAGTGTTGAAAGAGATGCAGGGCAGTAAGCCAGGAGGTCAGGGCATTCCTAGAAGAGGTAAGGTTTGTGCTAGACTCCAAAGGATAAGTGGGCCCTGGATTATAAGAGCCAGCTGCATACTCTTAGGATTCTCTAGGATTCTGCCACAGAGAAAAGGCTTCAATCTCCATCCACAGAAAAATCAAGATACAGTACAGACTTTGATTCTAGTCTCAGCTTCACCATCAACTCCCTAGGTGACTTTGGAAGAGTCACTGACCCTCTCTGAGCCTATATTCCCATCTATAGAATATATTCTTTCCAGTGTTCATGCATTTTAGTAGCCTTTTTTTCTAGCAGATAGTCATCTAAACCCCTAACCCAATTTCTCTCCCTTCTTCCTTACCAGGAAAAACAGAGCTGGCCAAGCAGACAGCCAAATATATGCATAAAGATGCCAAAAAGGTAAGAGCTGGGACCTAAGCCTGATCTGTAGGCCATGGAGACCTGCTATCTCAAAAAACCTGATGCTCTGAATCTGGAAATAGCCAATCAAAAAGATGGGCCCTGACCTGGAAAGCAAGCCTCAGGTCTGGCCCCCAATTAACCACCAGTTGCTCCAGGGATCCAGGAATTTGAGCAAGTTATCCCACCTCTTTGTGCTTTAGTTTCTTCTATGAAATAGGAATAATATTCCTTGCCCTGCCTAGCTCTTGAGGCTCTTGAGAGAACCAAATAAGATTCACCCACACAAGATTTTCAAGCATCTACCCTGTGCCAGGTGTTGTACTAGATGCTGCTAATGCAGCATTTATTAAGACTCCCCCTGGCTTGACACCAGCCACATACACCTGAGTTGGCGGGTTCGAATCCAGCCCAGGCCCGCCAAAACAACAATGACGATAGCAACCAAAAAACAGCCAGGCGTTGTGGCAGGCGCCTGTAGTCCCAGCTACTTGGGAGGCTGAGGCAAGAGAATCACTTAAGCCCAGGAGTTGGAGGTTGCTGTGAGCTGCGATTCCATGGCACTCTACCCACGGTGACAGCTTGAAGCTCTGACTCAAAAAAAAAAAAAAAAAGATACTCCCCCTGCCCTGGAGAGCTCAGGCTGGAGAGGGAAGCAGCTTTAGGAACATACCATTACTGTCCAGTGAAGTCAAGGCTGTGTTAGAGGGAGTCTTAGAGGCTATAAAAGAAAAAGTAGGTTAAGAGGATGGCCCTTGCCTTCTCACCATCCTGCATGAACTTTTAAATGTTTGTTTTTTTTTCCCCCACAAAGTCTCACTATGTCACCCTCAGTAGAATGCTGTGGTGTCACAGCTCACAGCAACCTCAAACTCTTGGGCTTAAGTGATTCTCTTGCCTCAGCCTCCCAAGTAGCCGGGACTAGAGGCTACTACGCCTGTTAGCCCTGGTCCAGCCATTGCATCCACAGCCCGCCACAATACCCGGCTATTTTTTTGTTGTTGTTGTAGTTGTCATTGTTGCTTAACGGGCCCAGGCCGGGTTTGAACCCACTTGCCCTAACCCCTGAGCTATGGACACCAACCCTAAACAAGCCTAGGTGGTTATAGTCCTCCTTCCCCTGTGGCTTAGATCCCTAGATCTCTAGAGGAAAGAGCCATCCCCATCCACTATTTTGTTCACCTTTGGGCTTACCCAGGCCTGCTCAGTTTGACTTTCTAGGCTGACAGAAAGTGCTTTCATTGGCGGCGCCTGTAGCTTAATGGGTAGGGCGCCAGCCACGTGCACTAGGGCCGGCAGGTTCGAACCCACCTCTGGCCTGCCAAACAACCACTACAACAACAATAAAAAAAAAAAATAGCTGGGTGTTGTGGTGGGCACCTGTAGTCCCAGCTACTCGGGAAGCTGAGGCAAGAGAATCACTCGAGCCCAAGAGTTTGAGGTTTCTGTGAGCTGTAACACCACGGCATTCTACCAAGGGCAACAAAGTGAGACTGTCTCAAAAAAAAAAAAGAAAGAAAGAAAGTACTTTCATCAAGAGCTCAAAGCTCAGAGAGAACAAAGAAGCATTTCTACAAAACCCAAACCTTCTCCTGTCAATCTTCCCACTGTTCAGGCTAAGATAGCCCCTGCCCACTGCTGGAAGTTGCCCAGATAACTCTTGCCTAGGAGGCCACTTAGGCCTATGGCAGACACAGAAACAAGGTAGCTCAGACAGTGTCCCTCTGAGCCCCCTCTCTGCCTAATAACTGACGGCTTTTAAGCCTCCCTGGCTCTGCCAGTAGCTGTGTTGTGCTTCAGCCAAACCCTGAGCAAACCCACTTGACAGGCAGGCAGGCAGGCAAGGAGCAGCACGCGGCTGCTAACATGCTCCAACTGGAATAGCATTTTTAAGACAATTCATCAGGTTGGCAGCGATTGAAACAATTAGCACTCTGGAAAGGGCCATAAACTAGCAGCACTATTAGGGAAGATGCAGTTACGGGCAGGAACCACCTGATTAGGGATGAAGAATTCTGAGTGGTTTAATTTTAATACTGTCAGAAAGGTTAATATTTAATTACAAATTATAATCTCCTTATCCAAGCTCCCTTCATATGTCTTCATACACAATGGGAGTAGAAGGAAAGTATCTGCTCACTTGCTGCTGTAGAAAGGAGAAGGGGCTTATTAAAAGACTGATAATGTGTCTAATTTTTTAGTTGGCACGTCTAAATGGGAGACAGATTTACACCAGAGCAGGATGTCCTAAAGGCATGATGAATGGCGTCCTCTAATACGTGCCTCCCCTAGAAGGAAGCAACACCATCACCCCTTGGAGGAAGTGCACTGTGGTGGACAAAGCTTTGGAGCCAGCCATTCCAGTCCAGTTTGGCTCAAATTCCAGTCCTGCTTTGTACCAGCCATAGGCAGATTATCTTAGCCCTCAAACTTTCAGCTTTTTGCCTCAAGGTAAAGCTATCCAACCCTGTATCTGAGGTTATCGTGAACAGGTGAGGTAATATGAGACGCATCTAGCTCAGGATCACGCCCACAGTAAGGGGCTACTCTCTTGACTTGGAATTATGCGCCACCTCCTACTTTCCTCAGCAGTGCCCCATCTACTGTCTTATTTGATCCTCTGAGGAAAATATTAATAGCATAGATGCTAAATTATCCACTTTTCAAACAAGAAAACTGAGCTACCACAGCATCAAGACGCTTGTCCAAGGTCACTTGTTAGGAGAAGAAGTAAAACTAGAACCCAGTCTCTCAGCTTCCCACTCAATACCATGGTTCTCAGTTGCCCTTGGAGGCTAGGTTGTAAACTTGTTGGTTGTCCCTGTTTCATATAGAAAGATGAGAGGCATAAGAATAAATCCATGTATTTTATTTTTAAATCATAACTAGTGCTTCCGTAAAACCCTACCTGTATGAGCTCTGTGGGCCAACTAATTATAGAATCTGTACTTAGCATAGACATTTTCTGGCCATGTGAGAGACATATTTGAGACCTATCTTCAAAATCTGAGAGAGTCTTGGACTTTAAGCTAGCTAACCAGTGCACCTGACATCTCCCGGACTTAAGGAGTGATGTATGGAAAGTGTTATATACAGGGCACAGTGTAAAATAGGCTCTTACCAAACAGGAGCTTTCTTCCATTTGCCTCCCAAGATGGCTAAGGAAGTGAAATGAGCGCTGGCCTAGGAGTCCAGTGACTTGAATTCTACTTTTGGTTCTATGATCCTTAGTTTCCTCATTTGTGGAGAGGCACTAATAACCTCCAGACTTTGCTGCCTCGCAAAGTGTTGTTTGTACATTTATATAATTTTTTTTTTTTTTTTTTTTTGGTTTGAGACAGGGTCTCACTATGTTGCCCTCAGTAGAGTCCCAGCTTACAGCTCACAGCAACCTCAAACTCTTGGGCTTAAGCGATCTCTTGCCTCAGTCTTCCGAGTAACTGGGACTACAGATGCCCACCACAAGGCCCGGCCATTTTCTTGTTGCAGTTGTCATTGTTATTTAGCTGTCCCAGGCCGGGTTCAAACCCGCCAGCCTGGGTATATGTGGCATGGCACCCTACCCACTGAGCTACAGGCACCACCCCACATTTATATAATTTCTTTCTCAGATCTACCTTTAAGCTTATTTTCTTCTCTTGTGTGTTATTTCTCTCAAATTGAGCAGCTTTCATTACTAAGGTTAATAATTCTGAAGAAAGAACCTTAATGGTGTCCTGTGACCTTATCTCAAGGTAAAGTGATGGTGGAGCCCCAAAGACTTGCTTTTACAGTGGCAGTAAGATGAAGGAATAAGGAGCAGGTATCTGCGTCTAGCTGCCTGGTTTAAATCCCAATTCCACCCCTCTAGGTGGAATTGGCCAGAACCTTTGTTTACATTTGTTTTCTCATCTATAAAATAGGTTCAATAAGGACTTCCATCTCGTTGGATTATTAGGAAGGTTAAAGGAGATAATAATATAAAATGTTAAATACCATTCTCAGTTACATAGTAAGTAATCAATATATGTTGGATATTGCTATTATTTTTGTTGCCTCACTTTGTAGATAACCTCAAATTAAAATCATATAAAACTAAAATGATTCCAGCCAAGAAAATCAAGCCCAAAGACTTGTTCAAAGTTACATAACAAGTCATTAGAAGAACTCGGATGAGAACCCAGGTCATTTGACATAAGTAAGCACTAGAGTCTGTACTGTACTCTCTGTGTCCTGATTCACATCTGGGCACAGAGCTCAAACCCTTCAGGTGAAGACTGCCAAGAACCCAGCTGATTGGGAGAAAGGAAAATATGAGGCGGCATAGCGTAATGGTTAAGAACACAGACTTGGAGGCAGATTGCCAAGCTTAGGTGACTTTGGGCAAGTTATTTTAATCTTTGACTTAGTTTTTTCATCTGTAAAGTAGGGATAACAATCATTACCTCATACACTAACACATGTAACACATAAGCCCTTTAGCTTACTTAGAACATTGCCAAGCACATAGTAAGCACCCAATGAACGTTAGAAACCCATCTTGTGGCTTCCAGCCCATTGTTCCCCCTGGGCAACTCTCACTTTTTCCTCATGGCCCTCCTCCCACCCTTCCCGAAGGCTGCATATCTCTTGCTGAGCTTCCTGGGGACCCTCTGAGAGTAATGCTGGCTCTTGCCCCATACCCTCTGATAGCAGTGCTTGCCCCATGTGACCTTAATAACTGTTCTAAGCCCTGTCCTGCCTCTTGGATCAGGTCCTCTCCTCAGGCCCTTTTGAGGCAGGAAGAGGAGCCAAAGGCCCGTGTTACAACTGCAGCTCTAAAGGGTGGCATGTCCACAGTCACACAGATGGGTAGAACCCCAGGGCTCCTCCCGCCACCCTGTACCTGAGGTACAAAGTGATAGGGCAGAAAAAGAACTAAAAATACATCACTGACCAGTGGCCAAGCTAGCTAGCCCCTCTGAGGATCTCAAGATCATTCTGTCATCCCAGTTCTCAAGAGAAGCAGCATTCAGTGATTGCCGTCCCTTAGTTGAAAGCGTGCACCAGTGGGACAGGAGCTGCAGGGGAGTAGGGGTGGGGCGGGGGACTCAGTCTGGCTGGATAGACAGGGCACCTATGAATGCCCTCCTAACTCCCCAAGCAGTTAATTCTTCATGAAAAGGAGTGGGCCTTCCACATATGCTAACTCTTTAAGTCACACGTACAAGGTATTTTCTTCCCCTGGAATTGAATATGGCACTTAACCCCAGGAGGCTACTTCCTTGGAAATCACCTCTAAGCCCAATAGTAGAAAGATAAGCACCATTATGGCTACAAGTACCATTATGGCTATCTTTTAAATGAAATGAAGAAGTGTAAATAAGCTAAAAAATGTATTCATTTTAAAGAAAACTAAAACAAAGGGACATGTGCCCCACACACATTTACAAAGTTGCAGGACACTATCACTAAAGAACCATCTGGGTATTTATTGCTGGTCACAGTTCTCTTTGCTGGTGATTGACTTTGTCCATGTCTGCACCACTCGAAGGGGTGCTCCTCAAGGACACCATCTCCTAGGTCCAGTGTCCAGCACACACAGGATGCCCTTAGGAAATGTGGGATGGATAGGTGGGTACCTGAAAGAAGACAGTCTGAGTAAGATTTAGAAGTTCAGAGACATGATTTGGCTCTAGTAAGGTAGAGAATGAGGGATTCATGTGGAAGGTAAGTGGATAGAAAAGGAGGCATGTCCTAAGAATGAAATAGATCTTGCGTTGGTGTGGTTTGAAAGCCTTGGGACAATCAAGATGTCCCCTCCTTAACCTTTCTCTCTACCTTCCTATCCTCAAATGGACTTGATGCCTGTTATTTCCACGCAGGGCTTCATCAGGCTGGACATGTCTGAGTTCCAGGAGCGACATGAGGTGAGTGAGAATCCGCAGTAAAGTGTGGTTTGGAGAGCCTGTCAACATGACTGCCTTGGTATTTCATACAACTTGTCATTTGAGCCTTTGATAATTCCAGCAGCCTTGGGATTTGTCCTTGGGCACACAGGTATGCAGCAGGGTCACTGATCTGTTGTGTATAAGATTTTTCTGTAGAATAAACATAAAGAAGATCTGTCATCCTCCCATCATAGCAGGATTTCTACCAAACCAGGAGGGAGACAGCCGACCGCCCTTGTTGAGACAGACAGTCTTAACAGTATATAAAGCCACCTTCCCCCACATGCCCCACACTGGAAACTAAAAGCACAGAAAGGTCTTCCTAGACTGTTCCTTCCTTCTCCCAGGTGGCCAAGTTTATTGGGTCCCCACCAGGGTACGTCGGCCACGAGGAGGGTGGCCAGCTGACCAAGAAGTTGAAGCAGTGCCCCAATGCCGTGGTGCTCTTCGATGAAGTAGACAAGGCCCATCCAGATGTGCTCACCATTATGCTGCAGCTGTTTGATGAGGTGAGAGTCAACTTGGACCAGGATGCAGCAGGGGGACATCTGGAGATGTCAGGGCTGTGATCAACAGACAGCACAGGCCCAGAGGCTGTCTGGTCATGCCTCAACTTGCTGCGCCCGCCTGTGTACATTCAGTTGTTTAGCAGATGGGACTTAGCCTCTCACTGGACCAAGACCTGGGTGGGGCACTCAAGGGAAGACCAGCACTGCCCAAGAGTCGAAGTGTCATGGCTGCCCAGGCTGCTTTCTTGAGAGACCTAGTGGGGCAGAGGTTCTGTAAGAAAGACACCTGAATTTTTAGTTCCACCTTCACTCCTGACTGGCTTTGTGGCCTTGATACGTCACCATCTCTAGACATTGGGGACCTCAGGTAATAAACAAGGAGGTTGGATTAGATAAGCTCCAAGAGCCCTTCTGATTTAAATAGCAATTTCTCCCTGTGTGTCAAACATTGTCCCCACCAGTTCTTGATAATGTTCATACGTCTGCTGTTGCTGCTCATGATGAAGTGGTAATGCCCTGGCTCGTGGAACCCTTTTCTTCTGAGGAGTTCTAGGTTCCTCAAAAACTGGACAGTCCCTCTGCCTCCAGTAGAGATAAGCTCTAAATGGAGAAAAGAAGTCACCTCTGTTTAGTACATTCTACATACTAGATTTATACTAAAGACACTACAGACATTATCACTAATAGCCAGATAAGGTAGAAATTATCTCATTTTTTTATAGATAAAGAAACTGTGGTTCAAAGAGATTATTAATGACATGCCTAAGGCCACAGAGCTACTGTGTAAGGAGCCAAGATTGGACCACAGATATAGTTGATCCCAGAGCCCCAATTCTGCCCCTCTGTACCTCACTGCCCTGAGCTGGGTGAGGAACTGTTTATGGTCCTGGGAGAAGGTGACCTCTGCATTTTCAGGGGCCCTGTCCTGTCAAAAGAACACAGGGATCCAAAGGCTGAACCCATAATAAGGTTTCTCTTCTCCTATGCTGTGGCTACATCAGGCAGCATCCAGCCTAATGGAGTCCTGCCCACCTTTGTACTTAGCCCCCTCCAGTCCTGGGAAAATGGGAAGGTAGCTTCCTTCCCATGTCACATGTGGCACAGGAATGGATTCCCCCAGACCAAACAGTACACTGGATTCTAAGCCAGGAAGACCCAGATCCAAAGCTGTCCACCAGCTGCCTGTGGCCTTCCCGACGTGGCCCAGCATTCTTGCCCTGACCCCATTTTGCTGCTATCTTCCCAGCCCCTCAGCTTCTCCCAGCCTCCTGGGAGAACCCCTGCTGAGGAAGAAGAGGCCAGTCCTTCAAGAGTCACATAGTCAGTTACTCGCATGTGTACTCTGAGGCCTCCACTCCATTCTAGCCTCCTCACGGTGGGATTCAGGTGCTCAGACATAAGCCTGCCTTCGGGGCATGCTCTGCCTGGTAGACAGGTGGGAAGGAGACATGGTAGTAGTTGGCAAAGTACCATTCGCTGTTCTAAGAAATTCATAATGTGGCCCAGTGCCTGTGTCTCAAGCGGCTAAGGCACCAGCCACATACACCTGAGCTGGCGGGTTCGAATCCAGCCCAGGCTGCCAAACAACAATGACGGCTGCAACCAAAAAAATAGCTGGGCATTGTGGCGGGCGCCTATAGTCCCAGCTACTTGGGAGGCAGAGACAGGGGAATCGCTTGAGCCCAGGAGTGGAAGTTGCTGTGAGCTGTGATGCCACAGCACTCTACTCAGGGCGACAGCTTGAGGCTCTGTCTCAAAAAAAAAAAAAAGAAAGAAAGAAATTCATGACGTATCGATTCATTTCATCCTCTCAACAGTTCTCCAAGGATAGTTATCATTACTGCCTTCATTTAATAAATATGGAAACTGAGGTAAAGTAAGATTAAGTGATTTGCCTGTGGTCACATAGTTGGGGAGGGAGAATGGAGGATTGAACCCAGGCAGCCCAGTTCTAGAGCCTGCCGCTTAAATGACTGCTACACAGCCAGGGCCAAGAGACAGAGGTCAGTCTGCAGTGAAGTACTCAAAGAATGGGTGCTCCCAGCTCAGGGAAGGTGAGCAGCAGCCTGTTTGACCTCTGCATCTGTGAAGAGGTACCCCTGATGGCATCCTTGGCCCAGAAAGAGGGAAGGTAACTGTTGACTGAAATATGACCAGCTCCACCTGGGAGGTATTCACGGCCCCACATGTGAGCCCTGTCACCTCCTTCACTGCTTCACTCCACTGACTGCCTTTTAAGCAGTTGATAGTAACTCCTGCAGCTGTCACTACCCCACACACACACCTGCTATAGTTTCTCATACTCCAGTTCCATTGACCAAAGCTGCCATCCGAGTTTACTTGTCCAGATATATGCAGATATGCTCCTTGAGGACAGGACCTTGTCATGTTCACTTCAGCCATTCCCTGAGCCTGCAAAGTCAGGAGAATTCCCTATTGACTTACTTAATCCAACAATAATTCAGCAACCCTTCAAAGGATGAGTGAGTGCTAGATGAACAGAATGGAATAGGGCCAGCAATAGAAACCTAATGTGCAGAAATGTGGAGCACCGAACAGCCTGGTATTCTCAGGGAACCATAGCTGGTCAGCAGAACCACTGCTTGACCAGCAGAGGGGAAGTGAAAACAGCATGGTGCTGATGAGGTGAGTGAGGTAGATAGTGCCCAGTTCAAATGCCAGGGACAGGAATGTGGATTTCTTCAGCAGAGAGTGAGGAGCCTTTGAAAGATTTTAAGCAAGAAAAACATGGTCAGATTTTTCCCAACAAAACTCATATGGCCAGCTGTGTAGAGAGTGACCAGCAGGGAGAAGGGGTCCCAGGAAGACACCACTGGGGAGCCCAGGCTATTGCTGGGGAGGCAGGAGGCAGAAGAGAACCATTAGGAGGCTGACTGTGAGGAGAGGAGAAGCCAGCGGTGATCAGTGGTCAGATTTCTGGCCTGAATGTCCAAGCAGCTGTAGGATGAACAGCAGATGGGAAAAGATGGCGAGGCACTGTGGTTTGACATTGCTGAAAGCAAGATAACCTACAGAACACCCAGATGGAGACGTCCAAGAGGACATTTGGCAGTTTCATGAGCTTAAGAAAGGTCTGACTGAACATAGCAATTCCAGAATCATTCAGCACAGAGAGATACAAGAAAACCTCAGGAATAGATGAGATCTCACCCAGGGAGAGAACAGGTGCAGGAAGAGGGGGCTGCAACCCTATCAGGGAAGAGTGACTGGAGAGGTAGGAGGCAAACAGAATGTGGCTCATTTGTTTATACTTGAGGTGCTGTGTGGGCCAAGGGAGCACAGACCAAACAGAGGCAGTCCCTCCCTGTCTCAGCAATATGAATGAGTGCAGGAAACAGACAGCCGGGAGGCGGCTCAGTCCCCTGTTGCAGGTGCTGCACTAGGGATAAATAGCAATTGTCAGGACCTGTGAGGGCACCTAATCCAGGCTAAGGGTATGAGAGAAGTCCCCCATTCCACCCAGCCCAGTTCTCCTAAGCCTGGGCCCTGAAAAGCAAGAACCCTAACAGCAAACAGGACTAATGCCTGGACTGCAGAGCCTACAGCCCAGGGCAAAAGTCCCAGGAAGATACTGGTCCCCAGGAAGCCCACCCATTCCTCCTTCCTTCAACAGTTCATACTTGAGACAATGGGAGAGTACCCTTGTAACCCTGGGGTGAGCATTCAAGCCCTGCCTAGGATGTGCATGATCTGGTTGTTGGTAGGAGGTGGGACAGGGATAGCTCCCTCTTTGGGACACCCCTTTATTGCCAAGGAAACTGAGAAGAAGGAGATATGAGTGCTGAAAGTCACCCTTTGGGTCAGCTGTGCACTGCACCTGCTCCCCTCACCCACCTGGGACCCATCCTCGGGCCCAGTTATGAGCAGAGCTTTGATCTCTTAGAATGAAATTGCTGCTGGGTTATTGCTCTGGCCAGTACAGCGGTGTGTGAACTCAGTCCTTGGGGATGAGCTCTGCGAAGTGAGTGTGGAACATACACAGTATAATATGCACATGCTTGAATGTGTCACACACGGTCTCCAAAAGTAGAATTGCTCTCAGTGGATTCTGTTGTATTAAAACCCATAAGCAAAGGGTAAGAGTGAAAAGCTGGTGGCAAAAGCTCAGGAACATCTACCCTTGCTTCTCCTTTTCCCACCCCATGGGAGGAACAGGAAAGTGACTACCTCCAGGACTTGGATCACCAGGCTCCTTGTGAAGAGAAGACGACTGTGGAACTAATACTTTCTTAGAGGCCTGTGCCAAAGGCCAGTGTAAAGCAAAGCTGGAAAAGGCACCGAATGCAGTAGGTGTTCAGTCGATGCACATTCCTTTCTGCTTCGTCCCTAAGGGACAGGAGTGGGTTTGCCTTTACACTGGCTTTAAAAGCAAGGGCTGATCCTGAGACTGGGGCAAGGCCCAACATCACTGGCTACACAGCCAACAGGCAGAGGTCAGTGAACTGTATGTGCCAGGTTGGCAGGAACTATGCTTTTGTCTGCTTCCCAGAGGAAATCCCAGGCAAGTCTGCCCCTCCCTAGCACCTGTCCCAGATGCTTCTCTCCAGTAAGGATCAAAGGATGCAAACTGAATTTAGCAGAATTCTGAGAAAATTTTATTGCGAGAAGAAAATGAAGCCTTATTTATCCAGCACCATTGGTATTACCTCTATAGCCCAGTGCAGAGGGAAGAGCATGGGTTCTACAGTTAGGCAGCTCAAGTCTCAGCTGTACTGTATTCTAGATGTGAAACCTTGAACAAGTTACTGAGCCTCTCGGAGCCTCAGTTTCTTTGTAGGGGCCATAACTGCACCTACCTCTGAGAGTGGTAGTGAGAATTCAGGCATTCACCAAACAACTGGGAAACACCTACTCTGGGCCAGACATTGGTCTAGGATACAGTGTTGGGCAAGACTTAGTCTTTCCCCTTGAGGAGCTACTTTTTAGTTGCAGTAAAATACTGCACAGAAAGCTCTAAGCACGTGTTAAGAAAGTAGAAGTATCCTGTCCGTGGTCACCATTGCCACCATCACTTTCTCTCTACGAGTCCCTGATCATTGCTATTGTTACAAATGATGTAAAGTGCTATTCAGCAGTAATACTCTTCGTTTTTTTTTTTTTCTCTCTCTGAGAGATAGTCTCAAGCTGCTGCCCTGGTTAGAGTGCTGTGCTGTCACGGCTCAACCTCAAATTCTCGGGCTTAAGCGATTCTCTTGTGTCAGCCTCCCAAGTAGATAGGAGTACAGGTGCCTGCCACAACACCCAGCTATTTTTTGTTGCAGTTGTCGTTGTTGTTTAGCTGGCCCAGGCTGGGTTCGAACCTGCCAACCTCAGTGGATGTGGCTGGCACCGTAACCACTGTGCTATGGGCGCCGAGCCAAGCAGTAATACTCTTGAGATTTGCTGCATGGGTGGAGCTCTGACCTGACTGGCCCCAGAATGCTATACGTTTATAGTTCTTCTGTCTCTTCTCTCTTCTCTTCCTTTGTTTACTCCTTTTCTCTTTCTTTGGCACATGAGTCTCCAGTATAGATATCTCCTTCTCTATCAGTTCTAGAGAAAGTTAAAGATTCCAAGTAAACTTCCCAAGGTGGACAAAGGAACCTTATTTTCTGTCCCTTTCTCAGGCCAGATGGCAGCTCCAGAGATAAGGAGATTATGCCTGTTTCAGTGTATTATATATTATATCTGCCATGGTAATAACAGCTCTAAACATTTGCACAGCACAGTTTGCCAAAGATCTTTTGCCAGTATGACCACAGCTAGTCCTCACAATAGTCCCATAAATACTCTCCTTTGAACTCCTGCAGCAACTGTGTTTTCCTTTATCATCATACTTGACATGCTCACTTGTCATCATTTGTTTCCTGGGTCTCGCTGCTTCTCTAGACTAGGAATATGCTGGAGGCACAGTGAGTCTCCACTGTCCCCCAGTACAGAGCCTGGTATGGGCCTCTAGGAAAGTGTGTTGGGCGGATGATGTAAATGACTTCTGGATGCCAGAGGTAGTTAGATGCCCTGAGAAATGCGGAGAGCAGGTATAGCCAGGGCAGGGAGTTCTGCAGTCCAGTGCTCAGAGAACCCAGAGGAGGGCGCCACTGCTGGGGCTTGGAGGTGGCACACAGCATTCTGGGGAGCTGAGACTCTTGGTTAAAGTGATACTGAGATTGCTAAATCTGCCCAGGCTCATGGCTCCCTGACTGTATATTTCCCTTTCCTTGCCAGGGTCGGCTGACAGATGGAAAAGGAAAGACGATTGACTGCAAGGATGCCATCTTCATCATGACCTCCAACGTGGCCAGTGAAGAGATTGCACAGCACGCACTGCAGCTGAGGCAGGAAGCTTTGGAGATGAGCCGTAACCGTATTGCTGAAAATCTTGGTATGGTGGCTGACCTGAGCTATCTGGGCCAGTAACCAAGCCACTGGCTCATCTTCTGGGGGAAAGGGTGGGATTTGGGGTCCTCGGCCCCAGTGAAGTTTCTAGTAGTAGGCAGCTTTATCTCTAGCTGACACTGAGCAGACACCATACCAGGTAGTAGAGGAGGACAGACAAAAAGAGACATTATCTCCACTTCCTCAACAAAGCCCCAAGTCTATTGGGGCTGATAGCAGGGCTGCAGACATGGTTAGACAGAGCTACACTGGTTTGAAGGGGCCAGGATCTTAGGGGACTAAAGAAACACACACTCAACAAATAGAGGTGCTTTGGTGCAATGAGGGCACAGCAGATCAAAAATTATATGGCAGGCCATGTGCAGTGGCTCATGCCTGTAATCCTAACGCTCTGAGAGGCTGAGGTGGGTGGATCACCTGAGCGTTCCAGTTCAAGACCAGCCTGAGCAAGAGCGAGAGCCCATCTCTACTAAAAATAGAAAAGTTAGGCAATGTGACAGGTGCCTGTAGTCCCAGCTACTTGGGAGGTTGAGCCCAAGAGATTGAGGCTCTACCAGGGTGACCAAGTGAGACTCTGTCTCAAAATTTTAAAAAAAACCAATATGGCAATGGACACAGCCTTTTCCATCCATCCGAGGCAGTTTCCTGCATGGGTAGGCCCTAGAAACTGCTAAAAACAAGCACATCAGGCAGGAGGCGGTGTCTGTCATCTTTCTACTCAGGGTTGAACCTTCAGCCTCTTCCTCCAGGTTAGAACCAAAGTCTTGGGCACCTCCTATGGCTCAAAGGAATAGGGCGCTGGCCGCATATGCCTGAGATGGCAGGTTCAAACCCAGTCCTGGCCAAAAAAAAGAACCAGTCTTTTTTTTGGGACAGAATCTCACTACTGGCACACTTGGGAGAGTGCCATAGCATCATAGCTCACAGCAACCTCAAACTCTTGGGCTTAAGAGATTTTCTTGCCTCAGCCTCCCGAATAACTGGGACTACAGGCGCCCGCCACAACGCCAGCTATTTTTTTTGTTGTTGTAGTTGTCATTGTTGTTTAGCAGGCCCAGTCCAGACTCAAACCCGCCAGCCTTGATGTACGTGGCCAGCGCCCTACTCACTGAGCTATGGGTGTGGAGCCAGGAACCAGAGCCTTGGCCCTAACTCATCTCTTCCCTCTCCCTCCATCACACAAATCCCACCCTAAGAACTCAAGGCTTTGTGGTACATGAGAGCTGGAAGGGCCTCAGAAAGTAGTATCTCGTCAAACAAGGACACCAGGCCAAGGCCCAGAAACTCTTAGACCTTGTCCAGGCTCACACAGGCAGGGGCAGGAACAGGGCTCTTTTCATAGGTATCACTAAGCAGCAGGCACAGCCCCCACCCAAAGCTAAGTGTGGGAATTAAGCAGTTTATGATTCTTCCTCCACAGGGGATGTCCAGATTAGTGACAAAATCACCATCTCAAAGAACTTCAAGGAGAATGTGATCCGCCCAATCCTGAAAGTAAGAGGTCTTTCTTGACACTTCCTGCTAGACCCTAAAGTTGGGGGAAGGTGACTTTAGCCATTCTGAAGATGTAGAAGCTTCCCTTCCCCATTGGGGTCCACTAATTTCCCTTTCCTCTTTTGGGTCACTGAGCTCACCTCATTCCCAACTGACCCTGCAGGCTCACTTCCGGAGGGATGAGTTTCTGGGGCGGATCAATGAGATCGTCTACTTCCTCCCCTTCTGCCATTCCGAGCTCATTCAACTAGTCAACAAGGAACTAAACTTCTGGGCCAAGAGAGTAAGAGGGGATTGTTTATGAGTGGGGATGGGTCATAAGCACTGGATTTCTGGAGCACTAGACTGGGAGTACCCCCATCTCCCAAAAGGTGGAGCATAGTGGGGCCGGTGGCCTTGGGGGTCCGCAGTCTCTCACAGGCCCTGGCCTCAGGCGAGAGTGGTAAGAGATGGAAAGCACTGGGTCCATACACAGGCATTTCTATCTGACTTGTCCCAGGCCAAGCAAAGGCACAACATCACGCTGCTCTGGGACCGTGAGGTGGCAGATGTGTTGGTCGATGGCTACAATGTACACTATGGTGCCCGCTCCATCAAGCATGAGGTGAGCACAGGAGCGTGAGAGAAGGTGCCTCCACACCCCCTCACAGTGCCTCCCAGACTCAATCCCTGGGTTTCCAGCCTGTTTCTCTATAGTCAGGCTGCTGGGATTGTTCATACCCAGTGTAGATGCCCCTTAAGAACCCAAAACATAAGACGATCAAGTAAAACCCCCCCTATCTAGGTTCTGAATGCTCTGGCTCACACCTGTAATCCCAGCACTCTGGAAAGCCAAGGGAGACAGATCACCTGAACTCACGAGTTTGAGACTAGCCTGAGCTATAGCGAGACTCTGTCTCTAAAAAACAGCCGGGTGTTATGGCGGGCGCCTGTAGTCCCGGTTACTTGGGAGGCTGAGGCAAGAGAATTGCTTGATCCCAAGAGTTTGAGGTTGCTGTGAGCTATGACGCCTCAGCCCTCTACCAAAGGCGACAAAGTGAGACTCTGTCTCAAAAAACAAAAACCCGTCTGAAGGGTGGCAAAGGGCACAGTGAACCCTTCCAGAGTGGGAAATGACTGGGAGCCTCAGAAACTGACATCGTTGAGCCTTTAGCACAATTAACGCAAGCTAAGTGTTGTTAGCCCCACTTTGCAAATGAGATAACTGAGGCTCTGAGAAGGTCCCTGACTTGCCCTATCAGGAAGTGATAGAGCCTGGGCCCAGGCCGAGGCAGTGATGACACTTCACCTACCACCACCCGCAGGTAGAGCGCCGTGTGGTGAACCAGCTGGCAGCTGCCTATGAGCAGGACCTGCTGCCAGGGGGCTGCACCCTGCGCATCACCGTGGAGGACTCAGACAAGCAGCTACTCAAGAGCCCGGAACTGCCTTCCCCCCAGGCTGAGAAGCGTCTACCCAAACTGCGGCTGGAGATCATCGATAAGGACAGCAAGACCCACAAACTGGACATCCGGGCACCACTGCACCCTGAGAAGGTGTGCTACACCATCTAGCATCTACCTCCCTGCCTCCATGTGCCCTTAACATCCAATAAAGGCCCCCCAGCTGTGGCATGGCAACTGACATATCTTCCCCTCACGCCTCTCCCTCTTCTCTACCCAGCCTAAGGCCTGCTTACCTCCTCACAGCCCCTGGAAGACCTCTCCCAAAGTCTGAAGCAGGAAGTTTGCCCTTGTCTGGCTCCTTTGCTGTGGGCCTATAATCTGCTAACAAGTCCCTATGAGAGGAGCTGCCTTTTCACCCCCTTTTAGACGAGGAGGGAAGAGCCTTATCTCTGTCCTTCAGCGTGATCCCCATATCACTAGTCATTGGAGCTTTATCATGTCCCCGGGAAGCTCAGAAGTATGGCAGCTAAGAAAAGATCAGGCTAGAAGAAGACAGGGACCAGGCTGTGACCTGCCACCCTTTGCTGGCCCTCATGCAACTCAGTCCCCAGAATGCATCCACTGGGAGTGGTGGGAGAATGCACAGCCCCAGGCATAGATGCTTCTGCAATTTAGTCTGTAGCCACTTTGTTCTATGCCCTAAAATTCTAAGAGGAAGGGACCCAACAGACCCTTTCCCCTTTCCATTGCCATACTGTACCCACTTTTCCTCCCCCACCATGTCCTGGAGTCGGGCCAGACCATTTTTCTCCAGCCTTGGGGACTAGGCCAGTACAGGGCACCTCTAGAAAGGTGCCTGACTCATTCATTACCCCACCATGCTCTGGGTCTGAACAGCAGTCCCAGATGACCAGGCAAGTTTAGCTCTTTGGGGGCCTCCAGGAAATTAATACTGTAGACACTGGGAAGCTGTGGGGGAGAGATCATAGGATTGGGCCTGCCCCCATGGCCATGTACTCTGCCTCAGTCTTGTCCATACTGCTGTACTAATTAAATAAGCCTGGAATAAACATGCACTTTATATAGTCTGCATGTTAGTCTGCAGAGTCTGGACACCATCCCCTAAGGGCATTCAACAGGATAGCCGTGTCTCAGCCCAAGCTTAGCAGGGCAGAGGAAGGCCTGGTACAGCCTTAGGCACCATCTGCAGTAGCTACCACCAATAACCACTCCATTCACCTTGCCTTTTTCAGGGCCTTTATGGAACCATCCTGAGTATTAGCTAGTCTCTTTCAGGAAGCAAAGGATGGGAGCAGGAATCAGAGCCCTTTGGGTGATGGAAGAATGTCAGTCAATGTGATGGGTATAAGGTAGTCAGAATCCAGGACGAGGGCTTCAGCAGATGCTCTAGCAGTCACTGTCTAACCTCTCAGGAGCTGTGTCTGCTGTTCCCTACCTCAGTGATTGCTGGGTTTTTTGTCGTTTTTTTTACTTTTTGTTTTAAAATAATTTTAGACTTACAAAAAGTTGCAAAAACTAGAGTTCCTGTATACCCTTCACCCAGCAGATAATATTAACATCTTATAAAACCATACTGTGGTTACCAAAATCAAGAAATTAACATTGATAAAATACCAGTAATTAAGCTGCAAGCATTAGAGTTCAGCTAGTTTTCCCCTTTTTCTGGTCCAAGATCCAGTCCAGGATCCTACATTGTATTTCATTTTATGTCACCCTATGGCAATTTCTCCATCATTGTTTGAATTTTGACACTTTTGAAAAGTCTAGGCCAGTTATTTTGGTTTTGTCTGATATTTTTACATGGTAGGTTGAGGGTCTGCATTTTTGGCAGGATGACCACAGAGGTGATAATTTTTCCCTTAGTGCCTCCTAGCAGAGGGTGGGATTAACTTTGATCACATGGCTATGATGGTGTGTGCCAGGTTTCCACTGTAAAATTGTAAATTTAACTTTTGAAGTTAATAACTATCTGGAAAAATACTTTGAATCTCTGTAAATGTCTTATTTATCCTCAGAACTTTGCCTACTGATTTTAGCTTCCATCATCAGTGTTTCTTGCTTATAAGAATATTAATATTAATGTTGTATTCACCTAACAAGACTTTGTTTCCTTATTGTATCTGTATTTATTCATTGTTATTCTACTGTAAGGAAAAGTTATCTATTTTCCTTCATTTATTTAATAATTGTAAACTAATGGATATTTGTTTTATTCTACCGGTTATTATCTAATACTAACATAGTTTATTTTGTTGCTTTAATTGGCCCAAATTTGGCTTTTGGAAACTCTTTCAGGTTTGCTCCTGTTTTGTTTCAGCATTGCCCTCATCCTTTTTATTTCTCTTTCTTTTTTGTGAGACAGAGTCTCACTATGTCACCCTCGATAGAGTACATGGCGCCACAACTCACAGCAACCTCAGACTCTTGGGCTGAAGCGATCCTCTTGCTTCAGCCTCCCAAGTAGCTGGGACTACACGTGCCCTCCACAACTCCTGGCTTTTTTTTTGTTGCAGTTGTCATTGTTTAGCAGGCCCAGGCCAGGTTCAAACCCCCTAGCCCTGGTGTCTGTGGCTGGTGCCTTAACTACTGAGCTATGGGACACCCTAACTACTGAGCTATGGGCACCAAGCCCCTTCATCGCTTTTTTAAGCACTTCCTTTCTAGAACCACAACATGTTCCAGGCTTATTCACATTTTCCTTGTCCCAGTCCTGACATGAACCATTTCTCCAAGAAGCTTTCTGTTGCTTGTATTCCAGAAAAAAAGGAACCTAGAAATCAAATGATTTCCTGATACATAAAAACCAAGATTTGGGCACTTAATCTTACTGCTACTGGAGTGTCATTCCTTCTAGGCCTTCTCAGCAGACAGAGCTAAGAAAAAAGAATATAGGCTTGGCGCCTGTGGTTCAAGCAGCTAAGGTTCCAGCCACATACACCTGAGCTGGCGAGTTTGAATCCAGCCCGGGCCCTCCAAACAACAATGATGGCTGCAACAACAAAAAAAATAGCCGGGCATTGTGGCAGGTACCTGTAGTCCCAGTTACTTGGGAGGTGGAGGCAGAAGAATTGCTTGAACCCAGGTGCTGGAGGTTGCTGTGGGCTGTGATGCCACCACACTCTCCCCAGGGCAACAGCTTGAGGCTCTGTCTCCAATAAAAGAAAAGAAAAAAGAATATATATGTGTGTGTGTATACATACATGAATATATATTTATCTAAATATCATATCTGTTCTTCTATATATTATTAATAATCATGAGTTCCTATTGATGCCTACCGGTTCTCATTTAATAGTTCAATACTATAGGGTTTGCAATTCTTACAGCTTTACTTTTTTTTTTGGAGGCATTGTCTTGCTCTTGAGTTCAATACCAACATCATGGGTCCAACTCTGGGCTTGAGCAATCATCTTGACTCAGCCACCTGAGTAGCTGAGACTACAGATGTCTTGCCAACATGCCTGGCTAATTTTTCTATTTTTGTAGAGATGGGATCTTGCGCTTGCTCAAGCTCATCTTAAACTCCTGGCCTCACAAGTAATCTATACGTCTTGGCCTTCCAAAGTGCTAGGATTACAGGTGTAATCCCCCACACCTGGCCTGACTTTACTATTATTTTTCCCTATTTTTACTATTATTTTTCCTATTACCTGTTTTTTCTCCTTTCTCTCTTATTGGTGTCTGGACTTTTTGTAGAAGCGCTAAAGTCAGTCTGTCAGTGACCATCCTCTATACAGGATTTCTGCTGGATAAAGTCTTACGCCTGGCTTTCAGTCCTTCGGTTCAGCTAACTATGGCCTGAACAACAGGCATATAATTTAAAACCAGAAACTTTCTATATAAGAAAACCTAATAGACACCTTCCTGAGAGTAGGGTAAAGGACAGGGTAGACCCTCAGATTCTGAGGAACTTAATAAAGCGTCAATTAATTCTTTGCTAGACCTCCAATATGGTGTTGGCTCCATTATCTTACACTTTCTAGGCAATGCTCAGTTCACTTGCCCTACTTGTTTTGTGTCTTAGACTATAAGCTCCAAGAGGGGAAATACCCAGCTGCTCAGCTCAATATGCTAGTCATGGAATCTGGCACGATGCCAGCACATGATAGCTAGTCCAGGAATATTGGGATGAGTGGGCAGGACCTGCAACAAGCACAGAGCTGCACAGTGGGCTCTGGGACAGAACGGTGTCACTTGTTTGCTGAGCATACTTGTATCTGTCATGTTCATGTGGCCAAGCAGTGAGACCCACCAGGACTAGAGCTCTGAGCAAATGGAACAAGGTGAGACCCAAATACTTTTTTAAGGATCCTAGAATATGTGAGGCTAGACTTGAAAATGAAAATGTACCATCTCTACACTTGATCTTAGCCAAAAGGCCGAGAAGCGATGAAAATGTGCCATCTCTGTTGTTCAAAAAGAAAAACTTGAAAGTGTTCAGTGCTTTAGAAATTTAGGGAAGAAACATGTTTAAACCATAAGAAAATAGAAAATGGAAGAAATAGAAATAGAAAATAAAGATAAAAGCTAAACTCAACAAGGTAGGGAAAGAAAGGATAAATTAAAAAACAATTCTTTGAAAGCACCAATAAAATAGACAAAACCAGCCAGGCACAATGGCTCATACCAGTACTTTGGCAGGCTGGGGTGGAAAGATTGCTTGAGTTCAGGATTTTAAGGTTTCAGTGAGCTATGATCACACCACTGCACTTTAGCCTGGGTGACCAAGTTCTTTTTTTTTGAGACAGAGCCTCTAGCTGTCACCCTGGGTAGAGTGCTGTGGCGTCACAGCTCACAGCAATCTCCAACTCCTGGGCTTAAGCGATTCTCTTGCCTCAGCCTCTTACTACAGGTGCCTGCCACAACGCCCAGCTATTTTTTGGTTGTAGTTGTCATTGTTCTTTGGCAGGCCCAGGCTGGATTCGAACCCACCAGCTCTGGTGTATGTGGCTGGTGCCTTAGCCAACAAGGTGGCTCCAAAAAAGAAAGAAAGCAAAAAACCTTAAATATTTAAATGTCTGTAGGGTAATAGTGTTGATGTTAATTTCCTCATTTTGATATTTATACTACAATTATGAAAAAGAATGTGTTTTTCTTTTTGGAAAATATATGTATTTAGAGCTTAAAGGTAAAAACAATTTGCCAATATGTCAGAAAATTTTAAATGTTATATATACATATATATGTGTGTATATGTGTGTGTGCACGCACATACACATACATGTACACAGAAGAACAAGACATCTCTACAAAAAAAAAAAAAAAAAAAAAACAGAAAAATTAGTCAGCCATGGTGGCCTGTGCCATAGCCTGAGCTACTCAGAAGGCTGAGGCAGGAGGATCACTTGAGCCCAGAAGTTTGAGGTTCCAGTGAGCAATGATGTTGCCACTGCACTCTACCCCACTGACAGAGCAGACCAAGACCCTGTTTCAAAAAAAAAAAGAAAAAGGGCAGCACCTGTGGCTCAAAGGAGTAGGGCACTGGCCCCATATACCGGAGGTGGTGGGTTCAAACCCAGCCCTGGCCAAAAACTGCAAAAAAAGAAAAAAAAAAAAGCTGGGGTGGTGCCTATGGCTCAAAAGGAGTAAGGGTACCAGCCCCATATATCAGAGGTGGTGGGTTCAAACCCAGCCCGGGCCAAAAACTACAAAAAAAAAGGTGGTCCTGGACCATTGGAACCTATAGGAGCCTACAGAAACAAGCACAAAGCGTTCTATAAAATTATTGCCATAATCCAGTTTTCACAAAGGAATCTGTGGGGAAACAAATCCTATTGAAAATGAGTTTATAAGGAAAATCTACCCTCACTCCAAAAAAGAAAAAAAACACCATGAAGGAAAATACAGATGCAACAAATTTTCAAATTTGTACTCAAAGTATCAATAAGAATAAAATCTAAATTTAAAATGTTTTCAGTTCTGGCTCAGCGCCTGTAGCTCAGCAGCTAGGGCGCCAGCCACATACACCAGAGCTGATGGGTTTGAATCCAGCCCGGGCCTGCCAAACAACGACAACTACAACAACAACAAAAACAATAGCCGAGCATTATGGCGGGCTCCTGTAGTCCCAGCTACTTGGGAGGCTGAGGCAAGAGAATCACTTAAGTCCTAGACTTTGAAGTTGCTGTGAGCTGTGACACCACAGCACTATACTGAGGGCAACATAGTGAGACTCTGTCTCAAAAAAATAAAGTAAAATAAATGTTTTAAGTTGTTAAAAGAAGGGAAGAGAAGACTAGAAACCACAGGCAAGAAAAGACAATATAAAAAAAATAGGGAGATTAAAAAGCCTTCCTAGGCCGGGCATGGTGCCTCACACCTGTAATCCTAAGCACTCTGGGAGGCAAAGGTGGGTGGATTGCTTGAGGTCAGGAGTTGGAGACCAGTCTGAGCAAGAGCAAGACCCCATCTCTAGTAAAAATAGAAAAACTAGCTGGGTGTGGTGGCAGGCACCTGTAGTCTCTACTTCTTGGGAGGCCAAGGCAACAGGATCACTTGAACCCAAGAGTTTGAGGTTGCTGTGAACTACAATGACTCCATGGGAGGTGTCATCCTCCCATGACATGAAAGGAAAAAAATACCTCCTTTCTGGGTAGTTTCCTCAGATTAATTTCCATGTTTTTTGTTTTTTTTAATTTCAACAATTTTCTCTAGTGTTACAGTCTTCAATTGATTTCAGTATCAGATACCAAGACTGGTAAAGACTTATACTCTGAAAGAAGGAAGATTTGGGTCAACCAATGGACAAAGAACCTTAATTATCTAAGGCACTGACAATAAGATAAAGGGAACATGGAAGGGGTAGGGGAGAGAGGTCATGAGTGTTACCCCTAGATCTATGATTAGTTGCAGAGATAAGGAATGCAACCTCCACCACACACCTGAAACCATTTGCCCACCATCTTTTAGGAGTCTTCAGGGCTGGGCACGGTGGCTCCCGGCTATAATCCTAGTGCTCTGGGAGGCCAAGGCAGGTGGATTGCTTAAGCTCAGGAATTCAAGACATCCTGAGCAAGAGTGACACCCTGCTGGACATTGTGGCAGGTGCTTGTAGTCCCAGCTACCAGGGTAGCTGAGGCAAGTTCAAACTCTCACTTCAGGCCCCAAGAGTTTGAGGTTGTGGGAGCTATGACACCACAGTGCTCTACTGAGGTCAACAAAGTGAGACTGTCTCAAAAAAATAAAATAAAATAAAAATAATAATAGTCTTCAAATCTAATCCTGATGTGCTTCACAATTTGTCACAGTAATATCAAGAAATCTGAACCTTAGTGATCAAGTGGTCATCTGTCCCCACCTCACCACATACTGCTTCCCTCCCCCTGTGTCTGCCAGCGCTTCGTTGTTTTTTTTTTTTTTTTTTTTAGAAACGGAGTCTTACTTTCACCCTCAGTAAAGTACCATGGCATCATAGTTCACAGCAACCTCCAGCTCTTGGGCTTAGGCAATTCTCTTGCCTCAGCCTCCTGAGTAGCTGGGACTACAGGCACCCACCACAACGCCCAGCTATTTTTTGCTGCAGTTTGGCTGGGGCTGGGTTCGAACGCGCCACCCTTGGTATATGGGGCCAGCGCCCTACTCACTAAACCACAGGCACACTTCTTCTTCAATCAACAAATTCTTCAATATCAGCACCTTCTTGTTGGAATATTTGCTTCATCTCTTCACCATTAACTTTCTCCTATAGACATTGCTTACTGACTTCGAACATGCTATTTCCCCTGGAGCCCTCTCAGGCAGAGGCTGCTTTTATTGTCAGACCCAGGAAGTGGACCTCTACTGTTTCTCCCCAGATATTTCTCACTCTCCCAGCTTTTTTGCACGTGATCTTAGCCAAAAGGCCGTGAAGCGATACTCTCCCAGCTTTTTTGAATTCAGCAGGTTGACTATACCAGCCTTTCTCTCATTGCCCTATCTACTGATCTCCCAGTCACTCTCCTACATACAAGAAAGATTATAGCCCCTGTATCACTTTCTCTCTTCCCCATCACATGCCAACATTCTTCTGGCTTCAACTTCCTGTGAAGGACCTGTCCAACACCCCAATTTTCTTGTGGCTTCAACTTCCCATGAAGGACCTGTCCAACACCCTAATTTTCTCACATTTAGTGTTCTTTTAATGCCTCTGCCAACATCAATCACCTACATTATGATCACGTCCTAAATTTTATCACAATTGAACTTTCTCCAAAGCCCCCATCCCTTTCTAGCCAATATCTTCCATATTCCCGTTCACTTGCTCTGGTACATTCCATGTGTAATTCTTTGACCTTATTGACACTTCTAGTCCATTAACCCAACCCCTTCTTTTTGCCCATCTGGCCCCTCTTTCTGTATTCCCAAGTCCACTTAGATCACAGGGTCTATTATTGCAAACTCTCCCTTACAAATATTCTCAGAATCTGGGCTACCCAATATCAATATAAATTTTCCCAAACCTGTAGTTTAGAGAACAACTTCACACTACATAATCCTATTTCTTGCACATAGCAATTTACTCTCACAAAGATAAACATAGCAAAGTCACTCCAGTTGGTGTTGGTATAACTTGTTCCATACTAAGGATCTCTCTGATAATTATTCCTCGTTGGGTTCTGTCATAACTCTGTTTAGGTATCTTTCAACCTGTGGGGAAAATTGAGAGGTTAACTAACATGATCTACACAAAAACTAGGGGAAAGCTGGGTGTGGTGGCTCACTTCTATAATCCCAGCACTTGGGAGGCCGGGGCAAGTGGATTGCCTGAGCGCACAGATTCAAGACCAGTCTGAGCCAGAGCAAGACCCCGTTTCTAAAAAATAGCCCAGTGTTGTGGCGGGCGCTTATAGTCCCAGCTATTTGGGAGACTGAGGCAAGAGAATCACTTAAGCCCAGGAGTTGGAGGTTGCTGTGAGCTATGACACCACAGCACTCTACCAAGGACGACAAAGTGAGACTCTGTCTCAAAAACAAACAAACAACAACAAAAAAAAAAAACGAGGGGAAAGGAAAAGTATGGCAATGGCAGCCCCCATACTCAGTGGATAGGGCGCCAGCCACATACACTGAGGCTGGCAGGTTGGAGCCCAGGCCAGCTAAAGCAACAATGACAACTGCAACAAAAAAATAGCCAGGCCTTGTGGTGGGTGCCTGTAGTCCCAGCTACTTGGGAGGCTGAGACAAGAGAATCGCTTGAGCCTAAGAGTTTGAGGTTAATGTGAGATGGAGGCCACAGCACTCTCTATGAGGGTGACATAGTGAGACTCTGTCTAAAAAAAAAAAAAAAAGTATGGTAAATTGAGCACTGGATGTTCCCCATCTTAAGCACCCCCCTATACACACACACACACAAAGAGTAAAATAATTTTTTAAAGGTAAATACCCAGAGGATTCAGGGAAGATAACAGAGTAAGAAACATCAGGAATCTTTTCCCGCCCAGACATTTGCACTAGCAGAATCTATCTGGTATAACCGTTTTGGAACTTTGAAACTTTGCAACTTCCCAGATAAGGCCTGAGTAGTAAATTGTAGTTAATTTTGCTCGATTTTAGGTCTTAACATAGATCATAGTAGCAGCTACCCAGCCCCATGACAGTCAGTACATGTTCTTGGAGAAGTTTGAATAAAGGGGTTAGGATAGGCAAAAGGATCTTGTCATCCAGATATTTGTGATCTGTGCTCTGATTTCTCACTGCCACTTATGGTCACAAGGGTAGAGACAAAGAGGCAGAGGCCATTGTTCTTGCACCTTTTCCCATTGTTGCAAGTCACTCCCCCTCTGGCTGATTTCTAAGATATTTAAAGCACTGGCACTCTTCCCTCACCTTCATTTTTCTCTTTTTTTCCTTGTTGGAAGCCAAATATTCCAGACTAGGATATTCAAAACCAACTACATATACGGGGAAAATTAGAAAGTGATCCTACATGGTCAAGGAAAGTTGCAAGCTCAGAAAAGACCTGAAAAGACCTTAAGTTTACACTTCAGGGTAATCTTTGGCACAGGCATAACCTACAATAATTTCAAAAAACTGCAAACCCTATGAAAGAGAAAGAATCTGATTTCCAGAGTTACCAAATTATTAGATTCAAATGTCTGGTTATCAGCAAAAAATTACAAAGCATACAAAGAAAGAGAAAATAATGGCCTATTCAAAGAAAAAAAATAAGTTAACAGAAACTGAGAAAAACCTGATAGAAGATCTACTAAACAAAGACTTTAAAACAACTGACTTAAAGATACTTGAAGAAGGATGGGCGGCACCTGTGGCTCATAGGAGTAGGGCACCGACCCCATATGCTGGAGGTGGTGGGTTCAAACCCAGCCCCAACCAAAAAAAAAAAAAAAAAAAATCTTTAAAGAAGGCTCAGCTCCCATAGCTCAGTGGTTAGGGCACCGGCCACATACACTGAGGCAGGCAGGTTCAAACCTGGCCTGGGCCTGCTAAATAACAATGACAACTGCAACAAAAAATAGCTGGGCATTCTGGCAGGCACCTGTAGTCCCAGCTACTTGGGAGGCTGAAGCAAGAGAATCGCTTAAGCTCAAATGAGGTTGCTCTGAGGTATGATGCCACAGCACTCTCCCGAGGAAAGCATAGTGAAATTCTGTCTCATAAAAAAAAAAAAAACTTGAAGAAAGAAAGGGAGACATTGAAAAAATGATGCATGAACAAAATGTAAGCATCAATAAAGACAAAACCTTAAAAAAACACAAATTCTGGAGCTGAAAAGTATAACTGAAAGTCTTACTAGAGGGATTCAAGCAGATTTGAACAGGCAGCAAATATGAAAGTGGAACAATAGTTATTATCAAGTCAGGAAATAACAAAGAAAAAAGGCTGCATTGAAGGGGAAGGGGAGGGTGGGTAGAGAGAGGGTAAATGGTGAGATCACACTTATGGTGCATCTTAGAAGGGTCAGGTGAAACCTACTAAATGCAGAACACAAGTGTTTTCACACAATAAATGAGAAAATCCCATGAAGGTTATGCTGAACAGTTGGATGAAAATATTTCAGATTGTATATGAAGCCCACACACTGTACCCCATGATTGTACTAATGTACACAGTTATGATTTAACACAAAATAAAAATTAAAAAAAAAAAAGGCTGCAGAAAAGTGATCAGAGCCTAAGAGATTGGTACAACACCATCAAGCATGCCAACATATACCTCCTGGGAATCCCAGAAGGAAAAGAGAGAAAGGGACAGAGAAAATATTTGAAGATATAACGGCTGAAAACTTCCAATTAATGAACGACATGAATATAAATATCCAAGAACCTCAACAAATTCCAAGTAAGATGAACACAAAGGCACCTACACCAGAATAAATTATAATCAAAACTTTCAAAACACAAGGATAAAAATTTAAAGACAGCAAGAGAGAATCAACTCATCACATACAAGGGATCCTTAATAAGACTATACCAGATTTCTCATTAGAAACTTTGGAGCCCAGAGGTAGTGGAAAAGAAAAAATAAGAAACTCAACCAAAAATTCTATACCCAGAAAAACACCTTCAAATGTAAGGGAGAAATTAAGATATTTTCAGATAAATAAAAACTAAGGGAATTTATTGCCACTACATTTGCCCTGACCAGTGAAATGAAAAGAAACTAGACAGTAACTTGAAGTCATGTGAAGAAATAAAGATCTTAACAAAGGTAAATACATGGGCCATTATAAAAGTTAGTATTGTAATGGGTTGTAGCTGTACTTTTTGTTTTCAACATGATTTAAGAGATGACTACTACATATGTTTTTAAACCTAGTATTGTAACTTTGACATCAAAGTAAATCCATATTGTGTTTTCTACATAATTTAAGGGAATAATGCATCTCAAATAATTTTTGATCTGTTTTACGACACACAATGTATAAAGATGTAATTTTGTGGTATCAACAAAAAGGGAGTAGCGATGGGCTGCTAAAGGAAGCAGAGTTTTTGTATGCTATTGAAGTTAAGGCTGGTATAAATTCAAAAAGTTAAGGCTGGCATAAATTCAAATTAAAGAATGTTAAATGTAATCTTCACAATAACCATAAAGGACAAAGATATAGAATAATATAAAATGAAATAAATTAAGCGCTTCATCATAAAAAATTAACTAAACACAAAAGAAGACATTGCAGGATATCAAGGTTAAGAATACCATGAGGCATAGAGAGAACAAATGGCAAAATGACAAAATTAAATACCTCCTTATCAGTAATTACCTTAAATGAATTATTAAACTCTTCCAAAGATTAGCAGAATGCATTTAATAACATGATCTGACCAAAGAGACTCACTTCAAGTTTCAGTGCCCATAGCGCAGTGGTTATGGTGCCAGCCACATACACCAAGGCTGGCAGGCTCGAACTTGGTCTGGGCCTGCTAAACAACAATGACAACTGCAACAAAAAATAGCCAGGCATTGTGGCAGGCGCCTGTAGTCCCAGCTACCTGGGAGGCTGAGGCAAGAGAATCACTTAAGCCCAAGAGTTTGAGGTTGCTGTGAGCTGTGATGCCATGGCACTCTACCAAAGGCAACATAATGAGACTGTGTCTCAAAAAAATAAAATAAAATAAAGAGACACACTTCAAATCCAAAGATACAAATATATTGAAAGTGAAAGGATAGAAAAGAACATATTCTATGCAAATAGTAACCAAAAAAGAGTAGAAGTAGCTATACTAATATCAGATAATAGATACTTTAAACTTTTTTTAAAAGGTTATAAGGGAAAGGGCCATTGTTAATAGAAGGTTTAATAGAGGAAAAATATACAAAAACTATAAACATGTATGTATCTAATAATAGATCATCAAAATATATGAAACAAAAACTGACAGAGGAGAAATAAAGTTCTACAGTAATAGTTTGGAACTTCAATAACCCACTCTCAATAATCAATAAGAGAACCAGACAGAAGATAAGGAAATAAAGAACTTAAACAACACAATAAACCAATGAGATCTAATAGGCGTATACAGCACTCTACTCAACAATGCCACCATATACATTCTTCTTAAATGCATGTGGGTTTAAGACTATATGTTAGTCCATGAATGAATTTTCAATAAATTCTAAATGATAGACAACATACAAAGTATCTTCTCTGACCACAGCAGGATGATAAAAATCAGTAACAGAAGTAAAACTGAAAATTTTATAAAATTGTGAAAATTAAGCAACACACACTTCAAAAACCAATGAATCCAAAAGGAAATTAGAAATACTTGAAATGAAAATGCTATATACTAAAACATGGAATGCAATGAAAGTGGTACTATGGAGGAAACTTATAGCTACATCCTTATATTAGAAAACAAGAAAGATCTCAACAACCTTCTAACTTTGCAATTTAAGGAACTAGAAAAAAACTAAACACAAAGCTAGCAGAAGTAATAAATAATAAAGATTAAAATGAGATAAATGGCATTATAAAAATAACATAGAAAATCAATGAAACCAAAAAAAAATCGGTTCTTGAAAAAGATCAGCAAAATTGCCAAAACTTTCTTAGTCTATCTACTTTTAGGTAAATAGATTTAAATACTTTATTTCTACCTTTAAGTACGTAGACTAAGAAAAAAAGAGTTAAGATTCAGATTACTAAAATCAGAAATGAAAGTTGGGCTATTCCCACTGATTTTATAGAAATAAAAAAGAATTATAAGAATATTATCAACAATTTATGCCAACAAATTAGATAATGTAGGTGAAATGGATAAATTCCTAGAATGCAAAACCTACTAAAACTAAATCATGAAGAAGTAGAAAATCTGAATAACCCTATAATTAGCAAGGATATTGAATCAGTAATAAAACCCTGGACCTCCTTCACTGCTGCATTCTACCGAACATTTAAAGTACTAACACCAACCCTTCTTAAACTTTTTCAAAAACTTAAAAAGGAGAGAACACTTCCTAACTCATTCTGAGGCTAGCATTACCCTAATACCAAAGTCAAACAAAGATACTACAAGAAAGAAAACTAAAGACCAATGTTGCTTATAAACATTGATCAAAAAACCTCAACTGGGGTGGCACCTGTGTGGCAGGTTCAAGCCCAGCCCCAACCAAAACTGCAAAAAAAAAAAACCTCAACAAAACACTAGCAATCTAAATTCAGCAATATGTTAAAAAGGTTATGCACTATGACCAAGAGGGATTTATTCCTGGAATGCAAGGATGGTTCAACATTTAAAAAAAATCTGTCAATGTAATGCCACACTAATAGAATGAAAGGGAAAAACTACATCATCATCTCAATTGATATAGAAAAAGTGTTGACAAAAGTTAGCACCCTTTCATGATAAAAACACTCAATAAAGTAAGAATAGAAGGAAACTACCTAAACACAATGATAAAGTCTTATATGAACCCATAGGAAACTACCTAAACACAATGAAAGTCTTATATGAAAATCCCATAGTGAATAACATACTCAATGGTGAAAGATGAAAGATTTTCCTCTTAAGGTCAGCAACAAGATAGAATGCCTGTCTTTACCACTTCTATTCAACATAGTACTAGAAATTTTAGCCATAGAAATTAGGCTGGAAAAAGAAATAAAACTCATCCAAATTGGAAAAGAGGTAAAATTGCCTCTGTTAGCAAATGATATTATCTTATATTCAGAGAACCCTGAAGATTACACACATACACACACACAATTAGAACTAATACATTCAGGCAGCGCCCATAGCTAACTGGGGAGGGCACCAGCCACATACACCCAGGCTGGAGGGTTCCAACCTGGCCCCAGCCAGCTAAACAACAATGACAACTGCAACAACAACAACTAATAGCCAGGTGTTGTGGCAGGTGCCTGTAGTCCCAGCTACTCAGGAGGCTGAGGCAAGAGAATCACTTAAGCCCAAGAGTTTGAGATTACTGTGAGCTGTGATGCCACAGCACTCTACTGAGGATGACATAATGAGACTCTGTCTCAAAAAAAAAAAAAAGAACTAATACATTTGGCAAAGTAGCAGGCTACAAAGTTGACACACAAAAATAAGTTGCATTTCTTTTCTTTTTTTTTTTTTTTGAGACAGTCTCAAGGTATTGCCCTGGGTAGAGTGCCATGGCATCACAGCTCACAGAAACCTCAAATTCTTGGGCTTAAGCTATTCTCTTGCCTTAGCCTCCCAAGTAGCTGGGACTACAGGTGCCCATCACAATGCCTGGCTAAATAAGTTGCATTTCTATACACTAATTATGAATAATCTGAAAAGAATTATAAAGGCATTTACATTTACAATAGCATCCATTTACAACAGTATCAAAAAGAATAAAATTCAGTAGTTAACCAAAGAGATGAAAGACTTATACAATGAAAGCTACAAAACATTGCTGAAATTAAAAAAGGCATAAATAAATAGAAATATATCCCACACTCATGGATTGAAAGACTTAACATTGTTAAGATGTCAATACCACCCAAAGCAATCTACAGATTCAATACAATCCCTATCAAAATCACAATGATATTTTTTGCATAAAAATAAAAGTTCAGGGGTGGCACCTGTGGCTCAAAGGAGTAGTGTGCTGGCCCCATATGCTGGAGGTGGTGGGTTCAAACCCAGTCCGGGCCAAAAACTGAAAAATAAAAATAAAATAAATAAATAAAAGCTCATCCTAAAATTTATCTGGAACCTCAAGGAACCCTGAATAGCCAAAACAATCTTGAAAAAGTAGAACAAGACTGTAGGATTCATATTCTTTTTTTTCTTTTTTTTTGCGGTAAACATGGAACATAGTTTATAGAAGAAGAAAAAGGTATGTTTACAGAGTAAGAGCAAAACATAGGCTTACAGAGCAAGATATGTTCACCATTGGCAGTGAATGGACCTCCATTGTCAGGGCAAGTAGGCAAAGAGGCCTCATATTCCTGATTTTAAAACTTACTACAGGTTATAGTAATCAAGTAGTGTGGTACTGGCATAAAGACAGACATTTAGATCAACGGAAAAGAATAAAAGCCTAGAAATAAATTCTTTCATACAGATAAAATCATTTTATACAAGGGTGCCAAAGGATCATTTGGTGGAGAAAAAACAGTTTTTCATCAAGTGGTGCTGGGAAATCTGGATGTCCACATGCAAAAGAATGAGGTTGGACCATTACCTAACATCATATACAAAAATTAACTCAAAATGGATCACAGACCTAGATCCTAGAGATATTTGTACACCCATGTTCATAGCACAGGAAAATGTGGTATATTCACACAATGTAATATTATTCAGCCTTAAAAAGGAAGGACATCCTGGCACATACTACAGCATGGATAAACCATAAAGACATTAGGCTAAGTGAAATAAGCCAATTACAAAAAGACATATGATTCCATTTTGTGAGGTACTTAGAATTGTTAAGCTCATAGAGACAGAAATTAGAATGTTAGTTTCCAGGGACTACGGGAAGGGAAAAATAGGGAGCTATTGTTTAAGGGGAGTAAATTTCAGTTTTACAGGATGAAGTACGGAGATGAACACTGGTGACAGTTGCAAATTATTTTTTCTTTTTTTTTTTTTTATTAAATCATAGCTGTGTACATTAGTGCAATCATGAGGTACAATGTGCTTGCTTCATATACAATCTGAAATATTTTCATCCAACTATTCGACATAACCTTCATGGGATTTTCTTGGTTATTGTACGAAAACATTTGTATTCTGCTTTTAGTAAGTTTCACCTGTACCCTTCTAAGACGCACCATAAGTGTGATCCCACCATTTACCCTCTCTCCACTCATCCTCCCACCTCCCCTCCCTTGCCTCTTTCCCCATATTCTTGTGCTATAATTGGGTTATAGCCTTCATATGAAAGCTATAAATTAGCTTCATTGTAGGGCTGAATACATTGGATACTTTTTCTTCCATTCTTGAGATACTTTGCTAAGAAGAATATGTTCCAGCTCCATCCATGTAAACATGACAGTTGCAAATTTTATGTTATATATATTTTGTCATAATATTTTTTTCTTTTTTTTTTTTTTTTTTTTTTTTTTTGAGACAGAGCCTCAAGCTGTTGCCCTGGGTAGAGTGCCATGGCATCACAGCTCACAGCAACCTCCAATTCCTGGGCTCAAGCGAGTCTCTCGCCTCCGCCTCCCAAGTAGCTGGGACTACAGGCGCCCGCCACAACTCCCGGCCATTTTTTGGTTGCAGCCGTCATTGTTGTTTGGCAGGTCCAGGCTGGATTCGAACCTGCCAGCTCAGGTGTACATGGCTGGCGCCTTAGCCCGTTGAGCCACAGGCGCATAGCCTTTTCTTTTTTTTTTTGTAGAGACAGAGTCTCACTTTGTTGCCCTCTGTAGAGTGCCATGGGGTCACACAGCTCACAGCAACCTCTAACTCCTGGGCTTAGGCAATTCTCTTGCCTCAGCCTCCCAAGTAGCTGGGACTACAGGTGCCCGCCACAATGCCCGGCTATTTTTCTGTTTTTGCAGTTCCGCCGAGGCCGGGTATATGGCCTCAGTATATGGGGCCGGGGCCCTACTCGATGAGCCACAGGTGCCGCCCTATTTTGTCACAATTTTTAAAATTGGAGAGAAAGTAAATGCCCACAATACAAAGAAAAAAAAGTGTTGGAAAGGATATGAAGAAAAAAACATTGTGAGTGTATTTATTTATTTATTTATTTAATTGAGACACAGTCCCACTCTGTCACTCTGAGTAGAGTGCCATGGCATTGTAGCTAATGGCAACTTCAAACTCTCAGCCTCAAGCAACCCTCTTACCTTGGCCTCCTGAGTAGTTAGGACTACCAGCCTGTGCTTCTATGCTTGGCTAGATTTTATATTTTTGGTGGAAATGGGTCTCAATCTTGCTTAGGCTGGTCGTGAACTCCTAAGCTCAAGCAATCCATGCAACTTGAGCTCCCAGAGTGCTAGGATTACAGGTGTGAGCCACTTGACCAGCCATTATGAGCATTATTTAATAACACTGAATTATACACTTTAAAAGTGGTGGCAGGGCATGGTGGCTCACACCCATAAATCCTAGCACTCTGGGAGGCCGAGGCAAGTGGCTTGCTTGAGCTCAGGAGTTCGAGAGCAGCCTAAGCAAGAGCAAGACCCTGTCTCTACTAAAAATAGAAACATGGACACAAGAGGATCACTTGACACCATGAGTTTGAGGTTGCTGTGAGCTATCATGACACCACAGCACTCTACCCAGGGCCAGAGAGTGAGACTCTGTCTCAAATAAATAAATAAATGGCTAAGATTGTAAATTTTATGTATATTTTGTCACAGTTTTTAAAATTGGGGAAATAAAGTAAATACAAGGACAAAAAGAACAGAAAGAGTCAAGAGTAGATGAGGAAAATCAACAAATTTTGAAACATAAAAAAATTGATAAAATTGCAGCAATCCAGCCTTTATCCTAACCATAGGTAATGATGGAGGAATTTGAAGTTGATAGTACATTGAAGGTTGAAACTGATGGTACATTGAAGGTAACCATAGCAACAATAAAACCTAAAACCAAGGCTGGTGCAGTGGCGCACACCTATAATACTAGCACTCTGAGAGGCCAAGGCAGGTGGATTGCCTGAGCTCAGGAGTTCAAGACCAGCCTGAGCAAGAGCGAGACCCTGTCACTAAAAAACAGCCGGATGTTATGGTAGGTGCCTGTAATCTGAGCTACCTGGGAGGCTGAGGCAAGAAGATCACTTTGAGTCGAAGAGTTTGAAATTGCTGTGAGCTATGACCCCACAGCACTCTACCAAGGGCAACAAAAGTAAGACTCTGTCTCAAAAAAAAACCTAAACCCAGAGCAACTCTTGAGTAAATTATTTCAATTACCCATACTAATAGCCTAACAAAAAAAAGACATGCTCCTTTCTAGACATAAATACTAGTTATTACGGTCTCTACTATTCTACACATGATGTCCAACATTCAATAAAAAATTATGAAACAGGCTTGGCACCTGTACCTCAGTGGTTAGGGTGCCAGCCACATACACCAGGGCTGGTGGGTTCTAACCAGGCCCAAGCCTACTAAACAACAATGATGACAACAACAACAAAATAGCCAGCCGGGCGTGTGGCAGGCACGTGTAGTCTCAGCTATTTGGGAGGCTAAGGCAAGAGAATTGTTCAAGCCCAACAGTTTGAGGTTGCTGTGAGCTGTGATGCCACTGCACTCTACCGAAGGTGACATAGTGAGACTCTGTCTCAAAAAAAAAAAAAAATTATGAAACATAGACCAGATACAGTGGCTCACACCTATAATCCTAGAGCTCTGGAAGGTCAGGAGTATTAGACCAGCCTGAACAAGAGCGAGAGCGAGACCTCATCTCTCAAAAATAGAACACATGGTAGCATCCATCTGTAGTCTGGGAAGCTGGGGCAGGAGGATCACTTGAGCCGAGCACTTTGAGGTTGCAGTAAACTATGTTGACGGCTAGCCTGTGCTCTAGCCGAGGCAACAGAGTGGGACCCTATCTAAAAAAAAAAAAAAAATTAAGAAACACTATAGGAAAAAAATAGTAAATGATGTTAGGACAACAGGTTATACATATGCAAAGGAACAAATTGGACCTCCGCCTCACCCCATCCACAAAAATTAATTCACACGGGATTAAAGGCTTAAATGTTCAAGTTAAAACTATAAAGCTCTTAGAAGAAATAGTTGTAATCTCTACAAAAAAAGATATACAAAAGGTGAAGAAGTATATGAAAAGATTTTCCACATCATTAGTTATTAGAGAAATGCAAAGCAAAATGATAAGGAGATACTACTCACATCCACAAGAAGGAAATGAAGAAATTTGAGCCTTCATGGTCTTTTATAACCGAGACCTGGAGAGAAAGGAGGAAAAAGAGAGAAAGGAACAGAAAAGAATGACAGCTCTAGTAATGGCACTCCAACAAATGAGCAACTTTCAGGGGCAGAGGGAAACCAGAGGAGCTAAAAATAAGTCCTTCCAATGTGGTCTCACTGGCCACTTCAGAAAAGACTGACCCCAGAAGCACCACCGGCTGGGCAAGCCACCTGGCCCCTGTCCAGAATGCAAGGGTGACCACTGGAGGGTGACCTGTCCCCGGAGGCAAAGGCCTCCTGGGACAGTGACCCCTTCGGAGCCCAAACTGGACTGAGGGTGCCTGGGGCAAATTCTCATGGCTCCAGCTTGTGTCATCACCCCTCAAGAGCCTCAGGTTTGCCTTATAGTGGAGCGCCAGGAGATAAAATTTCTTTTGGACATTGGAGCAACCTTTTCTATACTTCTCTCTAACCCTGGCCTTTTTTCTCCCAAATCCATAACTATACAGGGGGTGTCTGGAAAGCCAGTTACCAAATTTTTCTCCCAGCCTCTAACCTGCAATTGGGATGACTTGCTGTTCTCTCATGCCTCCCTAATCATGCCTGAAAGTCCTGCTCCCC
>CAUYRH010053865.1:0-10741 GCA_963574655.1 Perodicticus potto | reverse complement strand
GCTCAAGCGAGTCTCCTGCCTCCACCTCCCAAGTAGCTGGGACTACAGGCGCCCGCCACAACGCCCGGCCATTTTTTGATTGCCGTCATTGTTGTTTGGCGGGCCCGGGCTTCGAACCCGCCAGCTCAGGTGTACGTGGCTGGCGCCTTAGCCCATTGAGCCACAGGCGCCGAGCCTTTTTTTTTTTTTTTGACAGAGCCTCAAGCTGTCACCCGGGGTAGAGTGCTGTGGCATCACAGCTCATAGCAACCTCCAATTCCTGTGCTCAAGCGAGTCTCTTGCCTCCGCCTCCCAAGTAGCTGGGATTATAGGCGCCTGCTACAACGCCTGGCCATGTTTTGGTTGCAGCTGTCATTGTTGTTTGGCGGGCCTGGGCTGGATTCGAATCTGCCAGCTGAGGTGTATGTGGCTGGCGCCTTAGCCCTTTGAGCCACAGGCCAACGCCAGGCTATTTTTTTGTTGCAGTTTGGCCAGGGCCAGGTTGGAACACACCGCCCTCGGTATACGGGGCCAGTGCCCTATTCACTGAGCCATAGGTGCCGCCCGACCTTACACATTTTCATTCATTTAGTCAAAACATACTTGTTATATGCCAGTGCTAGGCCCTAAAGATAACCTATCTAAAGACAGAGTTCCTGCTCTTAGGGATCTCTAGCCTTATAGGGAGTAGTAAATATGTAAGCAGATAAAAACATTAAAGTAATAAATATAAGACTTGGTGCCTGTAGCTCAGTGAGTAGGGCTCCAGCCACATACATGGAAGCTGGCGGGTTCCAGCTGGCCTGGGCCTGCTAAACAAACAGTGACCACTGCAACCAAAAAATAGCTGGGTGTTGTAGTAGGTGCCTATAGTCCCAGCTACTTGGGAGGCTGAGGCAAGAGAATCGCTGAAGCCCAAGAGTTTGAGGTTGCTGTGAGCTGTGACGCCATGGCACTCTACTGGGGGCAACATAGTGGACTCTGTCTCAAAAAAATAAATAAATAAATAAAAATAAAGTGATAGGCTTGGCGCCTATAGCTCAGTGGCTAGGGCACCAGCCATATTTGAACACACCCAGAGCTGGTGGATTCAAATCCAGCCCAGGCCTGCTAAACAACAGTGACAACTACAATAAAAAAATAGCCTGGTGTTGTGGCCGGCACCTGTGGTCTCAGATACTTGGGAGGCTGAGGCAAGAGAATCGCTTAAGCCCAGGAGTTTGAGGTTGCTGTGAGTTATGACGTCATGGCACTCTACCTAGGGTGGCAAAGTGAGACTCTGTCTGAAAAAAAATAAATAAATAAAATGGCTCTCCGCCTGTGGCTCAAACGGCTAAGGCGCCAGCCACATACACCTGAGCTGGCAGGTTCAAATCCAGCCACAATGGCGGCTGCAACTGAAACATAGCCGGGCGTTGTGGCGGGCGCCTGTAGTCCCAGCTATTTGGGAGGTGGAGGCAGGAGGCTTGAGCCCAGGAGTTGGAGGTTGCTGTGAGCTATGATGTCATGGCACTCTCCAGGGTGACAGCTTGAGGCTCTGTCTCAAAAAAAAAAAAAATTAATAAATAAAATAAAGTAATAAATGTAAAGCTAGTTGTTAGGCCAGACTCGGTGGCTCAGGCCTGTGATCCTAGAACTCTGGGAGGCTGAAGCGGGTGGATCACTTGAGCTCAGGAGTTTGAGAACAGCCTGAGCAATAGTGAGATCTATATCTACTAAAAGTAGAAAAAATTAGGCAGGTATGGTGGCAGGTGCCTGTAGTCCCAGGTAGTCGGGAGGCTGAGTCAGGAGGATCTCTTGAGCTCAGAAGCTTGAAGCTGCAGTGAGCTATGATGAAGCAACTGTGCTCCAGCCTGGGCAACAGATCAAAATTGTGTCCCAAAGAAACAAAGCTAGTGTGAAACGCAAAGTGCTGCAGGAGTGCGTATCTAGGAGTCCTGCGTTTCCCCAAAAGGGGTACACCTGGCGGAGTTCACCAGTCATGGTGAAGCTTCCCTGTAGTCTTAAAGGACATGTTGGCCAGGCAAAGGGGACAGGGAGGAGGGAGAGGACCACTGTCCTGGGGAAGGGAGGACTGTATGCGGAAGCAGAGGGTAGAATGCTGAGAGCACCGCTGCAGTTTAGCCTGGATCCTGGTGTTAATTTGAGGTGCTGCAGAGTAAGGCAGGCCCTAGACAGCACTGAGAGGTCAGCCTTAGGAATTTGACCTATGACTAGGAGCTCACTGAGGAATTTTAAGCCTGGAAATATAGTAGATAGATACTTACTTCTTAGCAAGACCAGTCTGCTAGTGGGAGGATGGGCTGGTGTGGGCACACGGCACTGAGAAGTCTCTGTTGGAGTAAACCTGAAGAGAAAGAAACTTGAGCTTCCGAACTTTAGCAGTGGCACAAAGGATGGAGGAGAAATACAGATTTGAAATGTTTTTTGTTTGTTCGTTTTGAGACAAGAGTCTCACTTTTGTTGCCCTTTGGTAGAGTGCTGTGGCATCTTAGCTCACAGCAATCTCAAACTCTTGGGCTCAAGTGATTCTCTTGCCTCAGCCTCCCAAGTAATTGGGATTCTAGTGCCACAATGCCCAGCTATTTTTAGAGACGAGGTCTTGCTCTGGGTCAGGTTGGTCTCAAACTTGTGACCTCAGGCGATCTACCCATCTTGGCCTCCCAGAGTGCTAGGATGACAGGTGTGAACCACCGTGCCCAGCCTTTTTTTTTTTTTCAAGACAGAGTCTTACTATGTTGCTCTGGGTAGAGTACCATGGCATCATAGCTCATAACAACATCAAACTCTTGGGCTTAAGCGATCCTCTTGCCTCTGTTTTTTTCTATTTTTAGTAGAGACGAGGTCTTGCTTTTTTGCTCAGGCTAGTCTCCTGAACTCATGGAGCTCAAGCTATCCACCCTCCTCAGCCTCCCAGAATGCTAGGATTACAGGAGTGAGCCACCACACCTGGCCACAGATTTGAAATGTTAAAGGGGTAGATGTGTTTTGAAACTGTTTAGTTCAGTTTGAAGTACCTATGAGACATTGACATGGAAATAGTGGGGATGTATAAATTTGGAATTCAGGAGAGAGGTCTGAATTGTCAGTCTGATTTTGGAAATTGTGAGCACCTAGGTGGTGTTTGAAGTCCTGGAGGTTGATGCAGTCACCAGGGAAGTTATAAAGGGTTTAGAAATGCCAAAGGCCAAGCACAGAATCCTTTTTTTGTGTGTGTGAGAGAGAGGGTCTCACTTTGTCACCTTCGGTAGAGTGTTATGGCGTCACTGCTCACAGCAACCTCAAACTCCTGGGCTTAAGCTGTTCTCTTGCCTCAGTCTCCTGTGCAGCTGGGACTACAGGCGCCTGCCGGTTGTCATTGTTGTTTAGCTGGCCTGGGCCGGTCTTGAATTCCCCAGCCTCAGTGTATGTGGCTGGCACCCTGCCCACTGAACCACAGGCACAGAGCCATAAGCACAGAATCCTGACAACATTGAAGAGGATAGGATAGGTAGGGGAAAGAGGAGCTTGCACAAAAGATGGGCAAGCACAACTATAGAAGTGGGGAGAAGAGCGGTGGGTGGTCAGCAGGGGCCCCATGCTGCAGATAGCACAGGTAAGGGCAAGACTGAAAGGGTATTGACTGAGCAACTGGGCCAACAGATAGCTCCAAGAGAGCAGAAGACAGATGTCCAGAGTGGAGAAAAGGTGGGAAGAAGTGCAAACTAGCAAGTGTAGACTGTTCTTTTAAGAAACCCAACTTGAAGGAGTGGGGAGGTGTTGATTAGGTGGCCTCTCTGCTATGATGGCTCCCCATTGTGCACAGTATAAAGTTGGACCCTTCCTCCAGCTTATTTCCCTATCACTTTTTTCCCTCTTTCCACCGTGTTCTGTTCCTGGAAATGCGTGTCCATTCTCCCCTCAGGCCCTTTATAAATGTAGTTCCCTTTACATTGGCACTTTTCCCCTCCTCTTTACCTTATTGCTTAACCACCTTCTCTTTTTTTTTTTTTTGAGATAGAGCCTCAAGCTGTCACCCTGGGTAGATTGCTGTGGTGTCATAGCTCACACCAACCTCCTACTCCTGAGCTTAAGCAGTTCTCTTGCCTCAGCCTCCCGAGGGAGTAGTTGGGATTGCAGGCGCCCGCCACAATGCCTGGCTATTTTTTGGTTGTAGTTGTCATTGTTTGTCAGGCCTGGGCTGGATTCGAACCTGCCAGCTCTGGTGTATGTGGCTGGTGCCTTAGCCGCTTGAGCTACAGGCACAGAGCCTTAACTGCTTTCTCATCCTATAAGTTCCACTTCCTTGGGCCTTCTGCCTGCCCTGGCTTGGTGTGAGTCCCTGCACATATTTCTGTAGCATACCAAGACTTCCCCCTTCATAGCAGGAATTGGGTGTATTTCTGAAACACAGTTTGCATTGTGCAAACCACTACTGAATGTAACTGCTGCTTGAGTAGGAAAAACGTGTTCAAAGTGGCATCACAACAGTGGGTGATGTTTATGGTAATACTTAAGAGGACTTGTACTTAATTAATTCTTTTTTTTCTTTTCGAGACAAGAGTCTGAACTATGTTGCCCTCGGTAGAGAGCCGTGGTATCACAGCTCACAGCAACCTCAAACCTTTGGGCTTAAGCTATTCTCCTGCCTCAGCCTCCCGAGTAACTGGGACTACAGGTGCCCACCACAATGCCCGGCTATTTTTGGTTGCAGTTGTGGTTGTTGCTTAGCAGGCCTGGGCCAAGCTCAAACTCACACCCTCTGTGTATGTGGCTGGTGCCCTACTCAATGAGCTATGGGCGCTGAGTCTCACACCTTATTAATTCTTGAAGGAAAAAAAATATTTTGAGTCTGAAACTCTCTGGCTTCTTCCTTCTTTTACCTACTTTGAACATTTGGTTTCATAACATGACTTTGATAATAGGAAGTTCTTTGGGAATGAATTCTTGGGTTGGTTTGTCTTCCTCATTACGTCATCAAAGCCTGGGGAAGCCAGAGCTAGCACTTTGCACAGTATCAGGCATTTAATGAGCACGTGACAGATGTTCATCGTGTGAATGACTTCTCAGGAGAAGAGAGGAACTTGTTATGGGGTATGTTCATGGCAATTTCAAGAGAGGTAGAGTTTGAAGAAAATAGGGATGGTGGAGACAGAAAGCTCAGGAAGTGGGAATCCGTGGAATTAAGAGCATTTGGGTAGAAAGAAGTATTGGCCTTGAAAGGGCACAGTTAGCAAAAGCCACATTTCTGGAAGTTTAATTTGGTATGATTGACAAATTGATGACATTAATGTATTCTGAGGTTAATTCTGGCTTTTTGAGCAGTGTTTATGATTGCCTTTTGGCCTTTACTTTAGTCACTGCTGATTTTTGTGTGAATCAGGCTGGGGCATAAGGGCAGGGAAAAGGAGCGGAGTCTTCCGAGCCTGTTGGGAAAAGGAAGTAAAATTGTGGGGAAACGGCAAAGCTTAGTCATGAGATGTTTCTAGTAAGTGATGGTTCAGAAGGAATTTGGCTGATTAATCAGAGTTTATGAATGATGAAACTCAACTGACTGTTTTTCTTTCTTTTTTCTTTTTTTTGAGAGTCTCATTTTGTCGCCCTTGATAGAGTCCCATGACATCACCGCTCACAGCAACCTCCAACTCTTGGGCTCAAGCAATTCTCTTGCCTCAGCCTCCCTAGTAGCTGGGACTACAGGCACCCCCAATGCTGGCTATTTTCAGAGAGGAGCTCTCGCTCTGGCTCAGGCTAGTCTCAACCTATGAGTTCAGGCAGTCCACCCACCTTGGCCTCCCAGAGTGCTATGATTACAGCTTGAGCTACCATGCCCAGCCCTGACTGCTTTTCTTTTCTTTTTTTTTTTTTTGTTTCTTGTGAGTCAGTCTCAAGCCATTGCCCTGGGTAGAGTGCCATGGGGTCACAGCTCACAGCAGCCTCAAACTCCTGGGCTCAAGCGATTCTCCTGCCTCAGCTTCGCAAGTAGCTGGGACTACAGGTACCTGCCACATGCCCAGCTGTTTTTTGTTGTTGTTGTTGTTGTTGTTGTTGTTGTTGTTGTTGTTGCAGTTGTCGTTGTTTTAGCTGGCCTGGGCGGGGTTCGAACCCGCCAGGCTTGGTGTATGTGGCTGGCGCCCTACCCACTGAGCTATGGGCACCACTGACTGTTCTGTATCAGAAATTCATAGTTCAAATATTGTCAGAATGAGAGCAGTTTTTACTATTGTGAGCCATCTAATTTTTGGAAGTCAGATACCAAGTGCAGTTGGTTCTTCCCATACTTACTTACGGTGGGCAGGCAGGTAGGCAGGTGAGTCAGAGCTATCTGTTTTCTTGCCAGCTAGTTATACATTTTCCTACCTATTGTCTAATCTCAGTGCTTTCACATGTTTAAACAAACTCTTTTGAATTCCTTTGAAAATCCCACTGCTTTCTCACACCTTGAAGTCTTCACACATATTGAATATACTCTGCCTATTTTATGTGGGAATTGTCTTCAAGATTAGATGCTGGTTTCCTTAGGCAAAGTGTGCTTCCTCTCTGATTCCTAAGTCTTTTTTATTTTATTAGAATATGAGTCAGCTCGTTGAGGGTGGTCTTGTTTTTCTTTTTTTTTTTCCTTTTAATTTTTTTTATTATTTTTTGGAGACAGGGTCTGACTCTGTGCAGTGGCGTCATAGCTCACAGGAACCTCTAACTCCTGGACGCCAGGATCCTCCCAAATAGCTGGTACTACAGAGTTACAGTACAATGCCTCACTTATTTTTCTGTTTTTTGTAGAGATAGGGTCTTGCTCTTGCTTAGGTTAGGGTCGAACTCCTAGCCTCAAGCGATGCTTATATTTTGGTCTCCAAGAGTGCTGGGATTATAAGTGTGAACCACCATGCCCGGCCTTTATTTTATTTTTCTTTTCTTTTCTTTCTTTTTTTTTTATTATAGTTTGGCCAGGGCTGGGTTGGAACCCCCCACCCTCGGTATATGGGGCTAGCGCCCTACCCACTGAACCACAGGCGCTGCCCCCTTTATTTTATTTTTCTATCACCTATCTGTAGTTTCCTAAATATGTTAGGTTCTCAGTAAGTATTCACTACACAGAATAAAACTTCCGTTTAACATTGTCATCACCTTGCTTTATTTTAAAAAAATAAAAGCGTCATTGTGGCTGAGGAAACACTGGGACAGCGCTCACTCCTGACACACCTAGAGCCACGCCCAGCACTTGGACTCATTTCAGCACTGCCTGGCTCCTTGTGTCTCTTCCTTCCTGTGATTTTCTTTGATTAATGGCACTGAGGGAATCATCCTATTTTTTTTTTTTTTTTTTTTTTCAGCTGGCTTTTATTTTCAGTTTCCTTGTTTTTTTTTGTTTGTTTGTTTTTTTTTTTTTTTCCATTGTCCTTCCTCGTAACGATGCGCGGGCCTGTCGGTGCTGGGTTTTTTCCTGGTGGTAGAGACGGGGTCTTTTCTCTGGCTCACTCTTGCTGGTCTTGAACCGTGAGCACTGGAAATCCACCCGCCTCGGCCTCCCACAGCGCTGGGATTACAGACGTGCGCCACCACGCCCGGCTGGAATCATCCTATTTTTGATGATGGGAGGGAGTTGAATGTTTTGTAATAAATAAATAGGATCATTTTGGGACTTGAGGCCTTTAAAACCGTATCTGTGATCCATGGATCAGACTTGCAAGGGGTTTGCAACACCCCCCCACATTGTATGCTAAATTATGTATATGTATGTGCCCAGGTATTTAGTTTCTGGGTGATTCCATAGCTTTTAGCAGATTCTTAATGGATCTGTCCGCAACTCCTTAAAAGGTAAAGACCTGCTGCTTGAAGGGAAAGCAGCCTTGGGAAGGGTACCCCAGTGGAGAGTATACCCTAGAAATCATATCATTTTGCATTTTTTTTTTTTAGAGATAGAGTCTCACTTTGTCGCCCTCAGTAGAGTGCCATGGCGTCACAGCAACCTCCAGCTCTTGCGCTTAGGCGATTCTCTTGCCTCAGCTTCCTGAGTAGCAAGGGCCACAAGCACCCGCCACAACGCCTGGCTATTTTTTTTATTGCAATTTGGCTGGGGCCAGGTTTGAACCCGCCACCCTCGGTATATGGGGCTGTCGCCCTACTCACTGAGCCACAGTCGCCACCCAGTCGTTTTGCATTTTGATATAGCTTCTATGGATTATTTCTATACTACTGAAATCCAGATAGTTGCGTTCTTCACACTTGCCTCTTGTTCGATATCATGATTTTTAACCAGAATCTTAAAAGTCCTTTTTTGGGCTGGGTAGGGTGACTCACGTCAGTAATCCTAGTACTCTGGGAGGCCTAGGTAGATGGACTGCTTGATCTCAGGAGTTCCAGACCCTGTCTACTACAAATAGAAAAATAGAACAATTAGCTGGATGTCATGGTCGGTGTTTATAGTCCCAGCTATTTGAGAGGCTGGAGCAGGGGAATTGCCTGAACCCAGGATTGTGAGGTTGCTGTGAGCTGTGATGACACCATGGCACTCTAGCCTGGAGCAACAGAGTAAGACTCTTTCTCCAAAAAAAGCCTTTTTTACAGGCACCTGTAGTCCCAGCTACTCGGGAGGCTGAGGCAAAAGAATTGCCTAAGTCCAGGAGTTGGAGGTTGCTGTGAGCTGTGACGCCACGGTACTCTACCAAGGGTGATAAAGTGAGACTCTGTCTCTACAAAAAAAAAAAAAAAAGCCTTTTTTGACTTATCCAGATCATTACAATCCAGAGAATTACTGGTTCCCAGTTGGAGAACCAGTACAGCTCTCATAGACCCCTGTTTGCTGCCTCAGCTTCGTTCTCTTAATTAGCTTGCTCTTTTTTCCCTGCTCTTCTCTTTGGTCTTGAAAATAGTCTGGTAAACCAGAGATGTTGGCAGATGGGTCTCATGCTTGTGATTGCTTTCCCCTGGAAATTCCTGGCTAGATTCTCTAGTCTGTATTCATTGTCTACATCGTAGTTCCACTTAATGCTCCATTAATGTGGTTTTTTTCTTGTTGGAAGGCTGTTAAGAATTAGAGGATAATAAACAATAACTTTTGGTAGTACCTTCCTTTACTTTTTTTTTTACTTTGGATAATAGCGATTAGCCATATATTAAATCCTAAACTTACTTAGCATATAAAGTTTAAAATAGCAGCTGATAACTGAGGAAGAGATACAGTTAAGCAAGCTAATTTTTATTTTTTTGAGGTCTTAGTTTGTCACACTTGGTAGAGTGCTATGGTGTCATAGCTCACAGCAACCTCAAACTCTTGGGCTCAAGCAATTCTCTGTACCCTCAAAACTCCCTGGTCTCAAGCAATTCTCCTACCTTAGCCTCCCGAGTAGCTGGGACTACAGGCACCCACCACAACACCCAGCTATTTTTAGAGACAGGGTCTTGCTTTGGCTCAGGCTGGTCTCGAACTCCTGAGCTCAGACAATCAACTTGGGCCAACCTCCCAGAGTGTTAGGATTACAGGTGTGAGCCATCATGCCTGGCCTCAGCAGGCTAATTTTTAAAGAGTATAAATTTGTTCATGCCTGTAATCCCAGCATTGTGGGAGGCTGAGGTGGGAGAATTGCTTGAGCTCAGGAGTTCAAGACTAGTCTGAGCCATAGTGAGGCCCTGACTTATTAAAGAAATGGAAAACATAGCAATCCCAGCGGCTTCCAGAGGCTGAGGCAGCAGAATACCCACAGCCTAAGTCTGAGATTGCAGTGAGCTGTGACACCATTGCACTCTGCTCAGGGCATAGGGTGGGACTCTGTCTCAACAACAACAAAAAATATCAAGGAAATAAAAAGAAAAAAAAAAAGAGGCTGAGGCTGAAGGATCCCTGAAAACCAGGAGTTTGATTTCACCCTGGGCAGCTGAATGAATGCGTGAAACCCCTTCTCTTTTGGGGTGAGTGAGATGAGTGAGACCCCCCCATCTCTTTTTTTGTTGTTGTTCAGACAGAGCCTCAAGCTGTCACCCTGGATATTGTGCTGTAGCATCACAGCTCACAGCAACCTCCAATTCCTGGGCTCAAGTGAGTCTCTTGCCTCCGCCTCCCAAGTAGCTAGGACTACAGGTGCCCGCCACAACGCCCAGCCATTTTTTGGTTGCAGCCATCATTGTTGTTTGGCGGATCCGGGCTGGATTCGAACCCGCTAGCTCAGGTGTATGTGGCCGGCGCCTTAGCCGCTTGAGCCACAGGCGCCGAGTTGAGCGACCTCATCTCTTAACCAAATGAAAAAAAAAATTCAGCTGAGTGTGGCACATGCTATAGTCCAGGGATCCTCAAACTTTCAAAAAACAGGGGGCCAGTTCACTGTCTCTCAGACTGTTGTCGGGCCAGACTATAGTTTTTAAAAAAAACTATGAACAAATGCCTATGCACACTGCACATGTCTTATTTTGAAGTAAAAAAATAAAATAAAACGGGAACAAATGCAATATTTAAAATGAAGAACAAATAAAGTTAAACCAATAAACTTACCAGTATTTCAATGGGAACTATGGGCCTGCTTTTGGCTAATGAGATGGTCGATGTCCAGTTCCATATTTGTCACTGCTAGTCATAACAAGTGATGCAAGTGTGCATCAGTTAGTCAAAATTTGGTTGGAGATTTCAGATGTTTCATTCTGGAAAATGTCTGTTCACAGACATAAGTGCTGCCAAAGATGGCTGCCATTTTGAGTGCATGGTTCCTGAGATTAGGATATGTCTCAGAGGGGAGAGATGCATAGAAATTAGGAAGGCTGCTTGACTTGAATGCGTCTTTCAGAGAGTCACAAT
>CAUYRH010053863.1:0-22260 GCA_963574655.1 Perodicticus potto | reverse complement strand
TGACGGCTGCAACCAAAAAATGGCTGGGCGTTGTGGCAGGTGCCTGTAGTCCCAGCTACTTGGGAGGCGGAGGCAAGAGACTCGCTTGAGCCTAGGAATTGGAGGTTGCTGTGAGCTGTGATGCCACAGCACTCTATCCAGGGTGACAGCTTGAGGCTCTGTCTCAAAAAAAAAAAAAAAAATTGTCAGCTCAGACGTAAGACTTCTCTACTAACTTCCAGTGTCTTGGGAGCAGGTGCAAGAAATGCAAAGGATGCTTGGATGAATCTAGGAGAGAGGTGTTATCAGATTGGTGCAGTGGAAGCAGCATGTGTCAAGGAAGTTAAGAATATTCCCAAGGAGAAAGTTATTATGTGCATTTTATCAGGCTACAATCATGAACTGATAGTTGTGTAATGATGTAGAGATCCTTTACATAGTAGGCAGTTAAATATTTTTAGTGGTGGGATGTAGTGAGGTTGAATAGGCACTGGTCTCCAGCAGAAAAGACTATTCAAACTGGCTGGGTGTGGCAGCTCACACTTACAATCCCAAAAGAGTAGGAGGCTGAGTTGGTAGGATTGTTTGAGCTCTGGAGCTGGAAACCAGACTGAGCACCATAGTGAGACCCCTGTCACTACAAAAAATAGAAAAAATAGCCAGGCATTGTGGCCAGTCCCTATAGTCTTGTGACTGAGGCAGGGGTATCACTTGAACCCAGAGTTTTAGATTGCTGTGAGATAGGCTGACACCCAGCACCTGGGCAATAGAATGAGATTCTGTCTCCAAAAAAAAGGAGAATATTCAAAAATTTAAAAACACAACATTAAATCCTTCAGAATCAATGTATTTTACTACTAGCATGTAGGTATATAACTTAAGTACAATTCGTTCATACCAAAATTGAACTTTGTTTTTCATTTTAGCATTTAGTATCTTTCTGGTTTTTTGCACATATGTGTGTGTATATGTATTGCATATGTATATATATATACATGCATCTATAATTATTATAAACACATACATGTGCAAAGAATATAGATATCAGCATATATCATGTAGTATCTATGTCAGGTAAAATATAGATGGCAATGGGGGTATAGAGTTATATACCATGTAACACCAGGTGATTTCCTCCTGAACATCCTGGAGTCCACTTCCACAAACCGCGATGGCATAGCCTACACACCTCAACTATAATGGTATGGCTTATTGCTTTCAAGCTACAACCTGTACAGTACATTACTGAATACTCCAGGCAATTGCAACACAGTGGTTAGTGTTTGTGTAGTTAAACATCTCTAGATATAGAAAAGGTCATGCACTGGAGTAGTCTTTACCACAGGTGGATGTCAGTAGGTGACAGTAATTTTTTAGCTCAGTCTAATCTACGGTACCACCTTTGAAAGTAGAAGTATGAAAACCAAAACTTGATTGTAGGCATATGGCTGACTGTAATTAGAAGACCCCAAAATGTATCTGGACAGGGTTTAAGAAGAAAATGAGGTCATTATAAGAAACAAGTGATCCTTGGGAATTTATCTCACTATCACAGCTCCATGATTCTTCCCCGAATCTCTTGGTTAAAGCACAGTAAAATCTAGATTCTGGTTTGACCTGCCTTGTGCTGCTTGTATAGGTGTGTGTCCATCATACACCTTGAGCAAGAGGTAGTTTTTAAAAAATTATCCTGTTGGAGTAGTTTGTTTCTGGTTCCAAATAAATCATCCGTTAGGTCTGCTGGAGGGGACACAAAGATAAATAGCTTTTACACTTGTCACTTCATTTAACACTAAGAAAATACTGAATGCTGAAGTGACTCTCAAAATATGTTGATGGATGAGGCAAATACAGAGTGTCCAAATTCTAAAGTCAACATTTACTTTGAACAACAACATATCTTAATAATTCTTCAAGCAAGAAACCAACATAACATAGATCTATTACCTAATCCATCAGTGTATAAATGTCATAGGTTTGAATCCCGTTAAAATTTTTTGGAAATTTTCCTGGCAGTTTCCATCTGAAAGTTTCTCTATTATGGATACACTAGATAATACTTCAGTTATTATTTTTAAAAAAATGTTTTATTTTTTAAAAAAATGTTATCACGAGAATTCTGAGTTTTTGCTGCTGAGAGTTTTTTCCCGTAATCTACTAGTGATTAATATATCAAAATGATTAAATGATGTTCACCCTCTTTCTTTAGTTATGAACTTCATATAGATCTACTCCCTTACTAAATCATGAAAGTAATGTTTCTACAATAATGTCTAAAGGTTCTAGTTTTGTTTTGTTTTGAGATAGAGTCTCACTATGTCACCTTCAGTAGAGTGCTGTGGCGTCACAGCTCACAGCAACCGCAAACTCGTGGGCTTCAGCGATTGTCTTGCTTCAGCCTCCTGAGTCCTGGGACTACAGGTGCCCGCCACAAGGCCCGGCTATTTTTTGTTGCAGTTGTCATTGTTGTTTAGAGGCTCGGGCCAGGTTCAAATCTGCCAGCCCCCGTGTATGCGGCCAGGGCCATACCACTGTGCTACAGGCGCCAAACCTAAAGGTTCTAGATATTAAAAACACACTTTCTATATATGAGGGGAGTGACCACTAATGCGTATTAATGCAAAAAATTCTTCGGATAAATACATTTACAAACGTCAGGGGATCCTATAGTAAATGTGTAATCATTTCCTAGGTACATTGTAACAAATTACCAGAAATTTGCTTGTTCACAATAACAAAATTTTTTTTCGTACAGTTCTAGAAGGTAGAAGTCTGAAATTGAGATGCTTCTTTCTAAAGACTCTGAGGGAGAATCCATCCTACACCTCCTTCTTCACTACCAGTTGTTGCTGGAAATTCTTGGGATTCCTTGAGCTATAGATGGATCACTCCAATCTGTATCTTTGTTCCAGATGGTGGCTCACTCTGGGTCACTGTGCGTGTCTTCTTTTACAAAGACATTACTCATATGGACATAGGGCATTCAATCTACATGACTTCGTCATAACTTAATTACACTGCAATGATCTTGTTTTCAAATAAGGTCATATTCACACTTCCCAAGTGGCTATGAATGGAGAGGGCACTCTTCAACCAAGAAAAATATAAAACTAAGGTCATAAGGTAGCTGGTTCCCATGTACTTAGTGTAGAACTAGGCTCATTCATCGGTCCATACTAACCATGTAGAATTAGTCTAGGCACTTCTATTTCTAGAAATATGGTAAAGTAGATGACTGGAGAAATGTGTTCAAAATTGGAAAAATTTAAATCCTGAGTACAATATTTACAAATTCTCCATAAGGGAGAAAACCTCTAAAGAGGTTTTCGTAGAGGGGAAAAAAACCTTTAAAGAACAAAATTGCAAGAAAACATGACTCTGGAGAGGCCATCAAGGACTAAAGCCAACAGCTGTCCCTGGAACATCAGCTGTTCCTTGCCTGCAGTTTCCCATTTTAAAAGTCCATGTAAGTGTGGGACGGACGGGAAAGGCTGGGACCTGAACAAGATGAGAAGCAGGATGGATGCCTTCGTATCATGCCTTGACCAAAGGAAATGTAACGAAGATTGACTGTCTTAGCCTTGGTGCTGGATAGAAGGCGCTGGGGTGTCTCCCCCTAAGTATTTCTAATTACAAATCAGAATTGAATTTAAAGTAGTTCCAGATTGGCAGTGCCCCAGATGCCTGGCAGAAGGAAATCTAACTCTTCCCTGGAAGAAACCACCTTCAGCCCAGAACTCAAAGGCTGACCAGAGGTAAATTCCTTTGGAAATTGAGCTCAAAGTAAAGTCATAAAATAAACAATGAAACAAGTCAGTGGGAGAAGTAGAAATAATAACAAACAGGAACAGATGCATAAGATTGCAGATTTTATCGATATATATAAAATAGAATATGAAATAAAAAGATAATATTTTTAAAACTGAAAGAAAAGACTAAATAATAACAGAGGAAGAAAAGACTATTTTTTTAAGCCTCCATAGAGTTTTTTTAAAACTCATAGATCTTCTAGAAATGAAGAAAAAGTAGAAGTGAAAATTAAAAATTCTTTCATGGACTAATTAATAGATTGGACATAACTGAAGTGAGAATTTGTGAACAAGAAAAAGTATCTAGAGATTTTTTTTTTCCCATACTGCTAAAAGATCAACACATGAGAAAAATAGAATGAGAAGTTTTGGAAAGAAAAAACATTGTATGGATGAGAGACAATATATAAAATTTAAATAGCTATTGGATGAGATTTCCAGTAATGACCAAAAATAAAAATCATCAGATTCAGGTGAACGTAAAGTCTCACCATGTTGAATAAAAAATAATTTGAACTAAGACATAATGTAATGAACCTTAAGCTGAATGAAGATAAAGATAATAACTTAAAAGGAGTCAGAGAAAAAAAGACAAGTTCAACACAAACAAAAATTTAATAAAAGTAAACCAACTGACATTTTCACCTGCCACAATAGAAATCAGAATAATATAACCAAACAATTGGAAAAATGAGTAATGCAAATGGTATATCTAGTGAAAGTATAATTTAGTAACAATAGTATATTAAAAACATTTGTAGGCAAAATAAAATTTAAGATAGTATAACCAATAGAGCCTTTCTTGGGGAATTTTTGGGATTATACAACAGAACTTAGTGAAATAAATCCCAAAGAAAAGTCTAAGACGCAAATGATGAGTAAAGAAAACCCAAAATGTAGATATCTAAACAAATTTTAATACATTTAATTTGTGGTATTATACAACATGATACACTTAAAATGCTGAACAATCTTATAAATGAAAGGTCTCCCGTTGAAATCAATATTCTCAAAGATCCTTTCCTAGTTTAGGCAGAAGATGTAAATATATTTTCAGTCAACAGAAACAAAGGATGACGAAGAAGATGTGAAAAGTAGGATGGCAGACAGTGATAACAATTTTATTACTGCACCCATCCAAATAAAAGCCTATCTCAGTTACATTATGTTTATAGTGTCATTTCAAAACATAAAGGTAAACAGTGATTGAAAGTAAAATGTGGAAAAATGCATATATATCCAAACATGTGTACACACACAGCCATCAAGGTTTCAAGGGAAAAAGCTGAGTAGCCATAATAGTAACAACAAGTGTTTTGGCAGAAAGCATTAATAGAGAAACAGAATTACACATTATCTAAATAATGGACAAAGAATTGGTAAATCACTAACACAAAGAATTAGAGAGAACCAGAATTAGAATAGCTAGTTTAAGCCCAGAAAGCGTAACTAGTTTATATAAATTTAGACATTCTAAAGTTTTCTTGAGGATAGAGAACTTGGTGGCTTAGTTCTCAGAAATAGCAGGTCTTCCTCCAGGGACTTAAAATTGTGTACAAAGATACAGAAGTTGTCTTAGGACATCGCTTGGGCTTGAGTAGCGAGTCCCAGACTTTCAGCACATACGGCAGGACAGAGATAAAAAGAGGAATGTTGTTTATGATAGGGGAACATTTTTGGAGTACCCTTACAACCAAAGATTATTAAGAAATACTTTTTTAAGTACAAGAGGGAAAAAATAATTTAACCAAGATCTCTGTGGATTAGAAAATTGGCTGAGGAATGAGGAAAGTAACCCATGTCATAGTGTAAGATGAAGAAGGATACAGTTTTCTACATACCTGAATCTTATCAAATTTAATCCCATATAAATATGAAAAATTATTAAAATTTTAAGGAAAGCTATTTTTAGAATTTTGTTTAAAAATCCTATTAGAAAGGTATATCTTATTTAGTTACAGATTAGTTTCCAAACATATCTGTTTCTAGTGGTCAGAGTTGTTGTGAAAAATTGTCAATATTCTTATTATTATAATCCCTAACTTTATTTTTAAGTGGTGAGCTTTGTAAAATAGTTCAGTAATATACTTTTAGTCTTAACTCAAGCTCTGTTGAAAATAATAGGAATGTTCTAATAACGATTATGCTGTCTGTTCTCATGACCTTACATTATCAACATTCAGAATTTTCTAAGTTTAAATTGCTCAGAGAAATAACGTTAGTTTGGTTCAAGTTTGTTTCCCACTACACAAGTAAAGTGTTAAGTGAATTATAGCTTTGAAACCAACCCACTGAGTGCAAACACCCAATGATGCAGCTGAAATTTTCCAAGTATGTAACCATGGTTTGATTTTTTTGTTGTTTGTACAACTTGACTTTTTTTCCATTTTAAAGAAAATATTGGAACTGCTAAAAACAACATGTCTCCTGGAGTCAGAACTACACAGATACAGAAATGTAAATGTTCTCGATTTTCATTACATGGATGTAATTAAAAGCGACACTAGTTTACTTCCTATTCCTGTTAACAAAAGCTCATTCTTAGTTTTTTTAAACCGTACTGATTGGCATCGCATTATTTAACACACTGACCTCTTTTCTCTAAATAGAAAAAGAGGACTGTATAGAGGGCTTTAGAGTTGGAGTATAGAACTCTCAAAAACTTCCTTAAGGAGAGTGTCAATGTGAAGGGTAAAGGTAAGCCTGAGAAACTCCTTTAAATTTCTGTTGTACGTTTGTCTACAAAGATTTTTCCATTAGTTTCTTCAGGGAATTCACAATTGCTATGCCCACGCACATCCGGAGCACTGCTCTTTCTCAAATTAAGTACATGTGTATTTGTGTCTATATGTGCTCACTTCAATAGTTATAAATCAAAGGAAGAATTTCAAGAAGTCATCTGGTACATTCCCACATCTCTAGGCATAATTGCCTTGGAAAGAGTCCAGAAAACAAAGGATTTGACTTTTCATTAATAACATCAGAAAAAATATTCCACACCTAAGCATAATAGTCGTGTCTAGCATTCCAATCCCTTAAAAGAAGTACATTTCTATCTATTTTAACTTAAACACTTTTGCCATTTTATAAATCCATTAATTTTAGGGTCCTGTTCCCATGATTACTCTTTTCAACTACATAAAACTAGCAAAATAATTTTTGCCTGCACTCTTTCATTCCCAGATCCTTCTGCTTTTCAGGGATTTTTTTTTTAAACTAATAAAACACTCTTCTGGATCTCATACTTCTTTTGTTATAATTTAAAGACATTTACTAATGTGTTTAAAACATTTATGAAAAAATAAAAGGGAAGTCTGAGCCAACTATGGCTATGAGTCGGAGAATTCTTTAAATTGGCAGGCAAGTCAAGGAGGAAGGAAAGATCATGGAAGTTATTTTCTTTAGATTTCTTACCAAACACTTAACAGAGTGTCTCATTATTACACCTCTGTAGGGCTCCGGAGTTTATGAGTGTGAGAGAGTGTGTGTGCGTGTACGTGAGTGTACATGCATGAATAACTATTTTGCAAACACTGCAAACGGGCTCGTATTTCTTCCAAGATGCAGTTATTGTGGCGGATAATTTGGACACATAAATAGGTAGACACAGCTATTGTCCCTATCTATCTTGCCAACACTGCCCATGGTTAATCAGTTATCCAAATAAAAACCAAGTCATGATATAATAGCATGGATAATTTATAAATTCAAATAACAAAATTATGTAATTATATTTTATTTGAGTTTCTAAATTTAAAGTTTTAAAAGAAAATGTCTTTCTCTCAAATAAACCTTGGGTATTTTCCCCAAACTGTTAACCCTGTTCTTAACAGATACAACTTTTATGGTTAATATTCCTCAATTTTCCTCCTGTTGACACTCACCAACATATAAGAGTACAGTAAATATGAGTAAATTTGTTTCCTCTTAGGAAAGCACTTTGTTGGGAACCATTTGAATTCAAAATGAGTAAGTAAAGACTATATTAAAAAACCTATTCTCATCTGGACACGATGGCTCTTGCACTTTGGGAGGCTGATGCAAGAGCATCACTTGAGCCTCAGAGATCAGTTTGGGTAAAACAGAGAGATCCCATCTCTATCAAAGATTAAAATAAATATATTACCCAGGCTCTGTGGCATGTGCCTGTAGTCCCAGCCACAGGCAGGGAGGCTGAGACAGGAGGATGCCTTCAGCCTCAGAGTTTGATGCAGCAGCGAGCTCTGGATACTTCACTACACCCCAGCCTGGGTGACAGCATGAGAACTATCTCAACAATGGAAAAAAAAGAGAGAGAGAGAGAGAGAGAGAGAGTCTTCTCTAGTTGAAGAAATATCTTTGAAAACTACATACAAATGTATTGTATATTTACTTATTTATTTGTAAATAACAAGGACTGGAACTCACAGGAACTAGATTGATGCAAGAACAGAAATTTGTTTATTTATTCTTATTCTTAATATATATATGTATTATTTTTTTGCAGTTTTTGGCCGGGGCCGAGTTTGAACCCTCCACCTCCAGTATAGGGGCAGGTGCCCTACTCCTTGAGCCACAGGTGCCTCCCCAGAATAGAAATTTATTGGGTCAGATAACTAGATTGTCACTCTGGCACATGACACAATTTGGGGAGGTATCATTCACATAGAGCACAAATAAATGATACTTTTGTGGAATTCGATGACAGAGGATCCCTGAATTTAGAGTCCCAGCATCTCTTATTAGCATATGACCTGTCTTCATCTCCCATCTATTTTCAACTCCATTTTCCCCTGTACTGACTTGACTCTCAGGCAGGCCTTTTTCATGGACACATCAGCCTGAGGCTTTGATTATCCCATTTTAGGGACCCCCATAGAAAAGGAACCTGTCATTCTTTACAGTTTCAGGAAAAGTCTAGTGGTTGATGGTCATTTGCTCAGCCTCGCTCACTGGGATCACCAGACAATTCACAACGGTCACGAGAATGGAGAGAATCCTAAGTGAAATACATGACGGAGCCATTACCTGATCTAAACGAGGCTGCCATTAACACAGCTTGGGGAATGGATTCCGAGCAAACAATTAATCAATTAAAACAGAGAAATGCGATAGAGAAATAAGGACATAAAGCCATGAAGGATGTTCAAAAATATTTCAAAAGAGTGGAAAATGAAAATAATCTTTAGGTAGGGAGCATTGAGAGGAGCAAAGCAAGCCTCAAGTATTGACTTTTAGAAACAAAAATAATGCTATTCCAAGAGAAGTGAAATAAAAACATGAAAAAAAGACATTGAGACAAGAAATAATGGAGTAGATAAAGAGAACCACCTGTTACATAATTACTCAAACTGTGATAAACTTATAAAAATAAGATAAGAAAATAGAAGGAGATAATTAAGGACTTTGAATGCCAGGATAAAAATTTGGGGCTATAAAAAATGAGGAGTCGGTGATGGGTTTTAAGCCAGGGAATAATATGTTCAAATTTGAGCTTTGACAAGATTCACATTGCAGCTGTGCATTAAAAGGCATTCCGCCAGAGAAGGGCCATTTAGGAGGCTATGGCTGCAGCCCAAGTAAAATATCACCATGCCGTGAACTAGGAGAGCAGTGGAGGGAAGAGGAGTGAAATCACACGTCTCTTTCATTTGACCTTTGTCCTTCCATCTTTCTTTTACCTGAAACATGTGCATGAAATATTGGCCTCCTAATGAAAAATCCATTGGGCTTTCAAAGCCTCATCTTCTTTGACTTTTCATTTGTCACTATGAACCAATAATTTCTTTTGAAAATAATGTTTTGCCTTGAATCTCAGGACACTGTGTATGTATGGGGATCCACACTCCTATCCCTCGTTTCTTTTGACATTCCATTTTAAATTTTCTCTCTCTCTTTTTGTTAGTCACTCCCTTCCCCTCTTCTTTTTTCTCACTCGAATATGCCTTTTACTCTTAAGCTGCTTTTTCTACCATGGAGTAGCTACTTCCTCAGTCGGTATCGCTAGCCCCTTGCCTTTTTCCTGAACTGCGGACCCACATTTGTCATAGTCTTTTCTGTCTGTCATCACGAGTGCTTTATCTTTTAGAGCCTAATTCATACAAAAAGCAAATGCATCTTCTTCGGGGATCATCCACCCCTCCTCGACTTTCCATTATTTTTCAATACATTTTCATTTTATTAGGCCCAGGTCAAACGTCACTCATAAAGCCGGTCTGGTGTGCCTACCTGTGTATGTTGCTTCTTTCTCTAACCTGCTGATTCACCAGGTGAATGTCCATCACATACATAGATTCATTAATCTGTGTGCGAATTCAAAAAATATGTATTGGCCTTTGAGTATCCCAGATCCATTCTAGTAATTGTAAAAATACAACATTAAATAAACCACCAAAAATGATTTCTTGCTTTCACAGAAAATTTATATCCAACTGTATTGCCCTCATCTGCAGACTGCTTAGATGCATCTGCATATAGCCAGGGAATGCCTGGAAGGTTGTTATGGTAAATATTTCTTAAATGAATTAATGGATAGATGAATCATTGGAATTTTTTCCTTTTTCATATGAAAATATTTTCATTGGTGGTGGGTCACTCAAAATATTACATGATAGCATAAGATTTTGAAAATAAACTTGAATCGTACTTTTTTATAAATAACCCGCAATCCTTAATTCATCACATTTTATGTGTATTCTGTAGGTTCCTACAACATTTATTGACCACTTAATTAAAATATTCTAACAAGTATCATATTGCCAATGTATATGCAAGGCAATTAACAAATACATAGGTTTTTTTATTCACACAAGTGATAGATCAGCGGTTCTCAACCTGTGGGTTGTGACCCTTTGGGGGGGTCTCCCGAATATCAGATATGTACATTACAATTCACTACAGTAGCAAAATTACAGTTATGAATTAACAAGAAAAAAAAATTATGTTTGGGGGTAAACACAACACGAGGAATTATATTAAAGGGTTCCAGCATTAGGAAAGTTGAGAACCATTGTGATAGATAAACATTTTCCATGAAAAATTTTGGGTGAATTTCTTTTCCTTTTCAGCCATTTGAAAACATGAAAAAGGGCCATAGTCAAATATGCATGAATCTATCCAAGGGATTAACTTTACTTTCTAATCAGAAATGTCAAACCTTTATCTATGTGCCAGGATTCTCTGATCATTTAGCCAAATACACATTGTTAGATTAGGAGCCACACAGTGAAGTGGCGCAGAGGAAAATGGAGAATCATGGAAATATGTACAGGATAAAAGAAGCATGAAAGTGCCTTTTAAAAAAAAATGTTCTAAAATTGCGCTTAATCATACAGGTTTGGTTTGTCCCTATTTATTTTTATGCAGTAGTTGTTATAAACTATTAAACATCTGATGTGCTGTTAGATGTTTAGGGAAAACACAGACTCTCTAGAACTCTTTAACTGGCCTTGATGATGGCAAGAACAAGACCTTCTCTACCTTTTCAGGGTTGCTTCTTTGATGCTTCTGACATTTTGTGCCAGACAATGTTTTGTCGTGGAGGCTGTCCTGTGTGTTATATGTCCTCTACCCCTTAGATGCTAGTGTCACCTCCAAAAGTGACAATCAGACATTTCTCATGACTGAGAGTCCGCAGGGTGGAAACGTCAGGAGGGAGGAGTGGAAACACCCGGCTTGAGAACCATTGACTTCAGTCATGTTAAGTTATCTTAAACGTGCTAGGACTATAGAAAGGCCATCTTTTTAAAATGTTCTTGAGAAGCTGGTGTATTTAATGGACAATTTGATCTGATTTCTGGGCCTATTGTATATTAGAAATATGCAGTCTTCTCTGCCTCTCGGTGAAGATAAACTCTCCCTGCACTGATGCATCTTTGGACGTAGGTTGATGATGGCTACCATTTCCTGGCTGTTTGAAAACAACTAAATGCAATTTTGCATTTCTGATCTAATTTGCCTGACTGTGCCCTGCCCCATGAAAAATAAAATTGCCATGCGTAATGTGAAAAATAACACATTAGGAAAAAAATCTGTTTTAATTTATCCCCAAATCACAATAGATTCCATAAAGCCAAAGAACTTTATAACTATAATGTGATTATTTTTAATAAGTATGTTATTCCATTGAAGTTTTGTCTTTCTCTGAGATAAAAACTAAAAGGTTTTCTTAGAAAATTAAATTGATATGCGCACACTGTGACATAAAAATATCAGCTATAATCCAGGCTCTTTTGAACTTTCATTTTAATAAAGAAACAAAAACATTTCGTATTAAAAATATTTCTTTAAAAAGAGAAAAATAACAGAATAAATAGAAACATCGACATATTTATCTGGCATATGTAGCTTCACACGTAGCAATTTGGAGCTTTTTCAATCACATGTCCTCTTGATTGTTTTCCCACAGTGGACTTAGGGAGCTTTCAAATAACAATCCCCTGGGCGGAGTAATTTTGCATGTGAAGTTATGTCCTGTGTAATGGAGAAAGCAGAGCTGACGGATGATGTTCCTACCATTTAGAGCCGTTTTATTTCACTTAAAAAGAAATAAGAAGAGAAATCCATTCTGTGGGGCAAAAGAAAGTAAGAGAAACGGAAAATGAAAGGTGATGAGCAACTGTGATTGTGGCATATCAATTACTGTATTCTCTATATTTATAAACAAATGTAAAATAAACAGAATTCCCAGCAAGCCAGAGTAATGACCAGTGAGCTTTATTCCACTGTTAGTTTCCACACAAAAAAATTGTTAAATGCCTTTACACTGTTTGCATCTGGTTTGGGCTCTGTAAAACAAACAATAGAACAGGCTTGAATTGGGTTGTCTTTTAGAAGGTATGATTTCCAAACTGAAGTATTTTCATTTATTCCAACGAGAACTATGCTCTTGATGGCTATTTTAAACAGATGATTGAACAGCTTTAGCTCATCTCCTAACGAATTGATTTAGATTTTTGATGCATCTTTTTTCTTCTTACCAAAAGTTTTCCTAGATTCCAAGTACCATTAGTTGTATTTTTTTTTTAACTAATTCATTTGAACTACTTAATAGCACTGATGTAAGTACAGATAGAGGGGTATCTAAAATACAGACAAAAAGTAGCTCTTCCTATTTGTTTGTTTCTTTTTCATTGCACATCAAAGGAATTATCTCAGTAATCCAAAGAACTTTGCTGTAATCTTTAAAATATCATTTTTCAGACATTGTTATAGGATTTTCTCTTTTGTCATTAACAGCTATTATATATTATCTGACAATAACAGCAGTATGCTTTTGTAAAGTGAAACAAACTTGCAGATACTGTACATGAGAAAAGAATCCAGTATCCATTATTAATAGTTGTATAACTTTATATTGTTTCAAAACACCAAAATGCCTACTACTAGCAAACTTTTGAAAAAAGTTATTATTACATATGATTACACATTTAGAACTTTAAAGTATCTCCCAAACACTTTGTTATCTATTTTACTGTATGTTTCCCTTACCTAACATGTACACTCCATGAGTTTCCAGAATGCTGTATAATTTCAACGCTATAGTGTTTGTATATAGCCAAATATTTGGCATGTATTTGAAACACAAAAAAGATATTTTCTGAATGGCTGAGTGAATGAAGCCTACTCAAATATCATTCCAGAAAAATAAATAATAGCTTGTCTTCAATTTTAAGTGCCGAGTTCCAACATGTAAACAATTTTGTTTATGAATACAAACTTCTAAAGAACAGTAGGCTTTTACATTGGAATTGATCTGAGTATAAATGTCAGTTTCTGCCACAGTGTTTCTGCGACTTCAGACAATAGCTTAACCACTCTGAGTTTGTATTTCCTCTTCCACAAAATAAGGTACCTACAAAAGTATCTGAACAAAGGAGATGCTCACATGAAAGTCACTTTTATTTTCTTTCATAAATTCTGAAAAATCACTTCTTAAAAGGAAGAAAACTGCAAATAAATTCTAACAGCCCAAGAATAATGCTTTGCGTTATCTACTTTTAATGCTTGTGCTACTGAAGTATCTCAAAAGCTATGTATTTGAACACCACATACAAAAATAAGCTATCATTCTCTTAAATTGACCTATCCTTCATGTGGTCTTGCAAATAATAGATCTGCTCTGTATTTGATGTAATTTTGCTTTGGACTTTGTGTCTTGCATAATTATGACAATAGAAGCATATGTCTACTGTCAGAGAACATTAATTCATTACTATACCAAGATGAAAAGAAAACTTTCAGAAAGTTTTCCTCAAGGTGACCAAAAAAAAAAGAGAGAGAGAAAGAGCTAGAGCTGCATGACATTCTTTGTTCTCTTTACCACTTGTGAAGTTATTAATTAAATTGAGACAGGTAGATAGAAGAGAAATTATGCAGATGGGGAAATAAAGCTATTATGTTTTCTTTAGATGCCAAGATATCTATATTGAAAATGACAAGTCAACCAAATGGATTTGTCTTATCACTCAGGAGTGATTATTTTTGATGACATTCAGAGTTAAGAAGCAGTTGCTTTGTAGAAAGAGGGAAGCTGGTGGAGTCAGTAGAACTGGGCTCTAATTTAAAATCTACTGTATAATAGCTGGACAACATTGAGCCAGTTATTGAAGTTCAACCTTCCTAACTTTCCATATTTTAACTTGCCATAGTCCCTTCAACACAGCATATTTTGTACAATTAAAATTGCTTTTTAGGTAGTATTATGTTAAGAGTCAGTGACTGAATTATACTTGATGTTTAATTAATAATAATGATTACTTTTTTCTATCACAAACCATAGCCTTAACTAAACCTGACATGTCTAAAATATAAAAGAACTCTACAGCTAAAATCCAAAAGTAACAAGCTAGAAACTTTCACCAACTTGTGTAGTAATTGCCACTGACTCACTTAGTGCCCATGCTAATTCTTTATTCTACTATCAATCAGACCCCTGTCCCTTGGATTCTATTTTCTTTTTTGCTACAATATTACCCACTCCACTACAGTCTGATTCTTCTCTTACTGGCTTAATTCCTAATGCTCACTACAACTTATGGCTTGGACATTCTTTTAAAATATTCTGGCTAAGAATACCTTACTCTCAACTATTAGTATTAAATCTCTTCTTATCTAAAAGCCTGCCAATATCAAAAAGATTTGTAAAACCCATCACACTGATTTATAGTGGGAAAGATAAAGGATTCAATATTAATGTGTAGACTCCCAAATACGTAATGGACTTGAGCACTGGAAATGCTTTTGTTTTTGTCTGGTTAGGTTTTTGCCGTTAGCTATCATTTTTTCTTTTCCTGAATGGCATGGTTCCCTTCCATGTAGGGATTTAGGACTGCAGTTCCTTTCTATCTTGTAATTCTAACATTCCAAACTCATCATTTTCCTTTGTGAAGAGATCCCCAAAAGGGAAAAAAAAAGGAGTCCTGGACTAGAAAGAACACATATCACTTCTACCTGTTTTCCCTCAGCTAAATTCTATCACATCCCCCTCCTTCATCCCAACAGCTGCTGGGAAACGTAGCTAGCTATGTGATCATGAAGAGGGGATAACATGGATACTGGTAAACAGTGAACAATCTCTGCCACATCTGTTACATTAAATAATCTTGCACCTGTCTTTTTCTTCCTATCAATTTCCTTCTGCTTTAGGCTCAATAAGCTTCTTTCTTTCCCTTAAACATTTTTATGACATTAAGGTTGCTGCTTCCTCTTGCCTGGAATATTCTACCACTAGATTACTCATTCTTGCATCATTCTGACCCTTCAGTTCTCTGTTCCTTTTTTTTTTTTTTTTTTTTTTCTGCAGTTTTTGGCTGGGGCTGGGTTTGAACCCGCCACCTCTGGCATATGGGGCTAGCGCCCTACTCCTTTGAGCCACGGGTGCTGTCCCACAGTTCTCTGTTCCAATGACGCTACTGGAAGCCATCTTCTACAATTTCTCTTTTTAAATACCAACTACCATATATCCCCTTTCCTACCATCATGTTTAACTGCCCTAAAAATCACTTACTTCTCTACAATGACTTCTGAGGCTCACTACTCAGCGCTAAGCCACACTTCACAGGTTAAAGGCAAAATCCTCCAGAAGACTTCTATCATGTTAGACACCAGCCCCAAACTTGGGGGTCCCCAAGCCACTTGCAATTTCACACCAATTGCTGCTAATTCAAGGGTTCCCACTGATGGAGGACAAGGCAGCCCCACAACCTGCCGCCTTGGCCCTGGGGTACTGATGCTGTGGTGGATGGAGGAACCAGCTTGCTGGAAGGACCGGACACCTGAGGGGGAGACACCGGCGCTCTTCTGGCTAGTCCATTTCATGGGTGGGCCTTGCTGTCTCCTCCTTGTGCACTTCTGACTGGCCAATGTCATGTCAGTTTCCGGGGCCTGAGTCTTCATTGGAGAGCTGGCTGTAACTGACAAAGACCCATGGCCTAAGAGTTCCAGCAAAACAACCCCCTTGGACTATATAAACCCCTGAGCAGAGAGCTAGAACACAGACCTCAGGTGGACCTAGGAGAGGGAGCAGGAAAGCTTGTTCCCCTCCTGGGTTCTCTCTGCCAGTAGGTTTGGTTTTTGTAGTTGTTGTAATTTTTGTTTCTGTAAATAAATCCTGACTTACCACTACTCCTGTGGTCGGTGGATTCGCCAGGACCAAGAACCTAAAACTCCGGTATCACCACTACCCCATCAAGTTTGATAATCCACTAGAACAAATCACAGAACTCATAAAATGTGCCCTGAGTTCTGTGATCTTAATTTACAATTACAGTTTTATTATGGCAGAAAGTATACAAATAAGGACCATCCAAAAGAAGAGAGGCATTCAACAAGATCTTGAGAGGCTCTAAATGAAAAACTACTTGTTTCCTCTCCCATAGCTCAGGATGAGGACCCTTCCTGAGTGTTCACCTACATCACCAACCAGGGCAGCTCACTCAAGTTTGGTGCCCAGTTTTCACTGGTTTTTTTTTTATATTTATTAAGAATTCATCAGTTAAATCTTTAGCTACACAATTACATTCAATCGTTAGCCCTCCTTCACTTCCCTGAGGTCAGTTGGGCTGAGAGTATGTGGCTCAAATCCCTACCATGGGATTTAATCATATGATTAGTCTTTCTGGTAGGGCTAGGCCCATTCTGAGTTTTCTCACTAGTTATGTAAAGGCCCACAATAAGTCACCTCATTATGAATTGGAGGGTCCCACCATAAATAGCACAGACACTTCTCATCACCCAGAAAACTGCAAAGATTTATAGACTGTATCCCAGAAAAATGGGATAAAGGCCAATCAAATTCTATATTATACAACGCTATCTCTGAAATGATCTGGAAGCTTATTTTTCAGTCTCTATTTTTCCTAAGTATAAGCTTCAACAAGCCAAAAGTCCTATCTGTTCTGTTAGTACAGAAGACTGCATGGCAAATATCAGTAGTAGATGTTAAGTAAATATATATGAAATAAATAAACTATGAGATATTAATTCTGGCATGAACAGTTCAATGAGGAATTGTTAACATCTAGTTGGTTTGTGAGGTTACCTAAAGCTGTGGCATCTGGATCCCAAAATCATAGCTTCATGGAAGCTAATTACGGGAAGAAATATGACATTGAACATTGTTGTCTATTCTTGAATCCCCGCTTTGCTATTTACATATTGTACACTGCTCTGTGTTCTCCGTTTCCGTTTAAACACAATGATAATAATGCTGCCTTATAAGGCTCTTGTGAGCACTAAATAAGATGCAGTAAAACCTGTCTGAAGGACACCTATATATTAAAATCTTTGTATCTACCATTTATTATTGAGAATACGATGATTATGGTATAGTAAGGGATTCAAAGCTATTGAAATGGGAGAGTCACTGAAATAAATCAATGTCATCACTAACTTTAAAGATTACCAATGTACCAAAAATATTCTCTGGCAATACAGCAGTCCCTGACTATTAAGCTATTTGGTTTGAAATCCATTATGCCAGGTGTGCTGTTAGAAATTCAAATGGCTTATACAATAAAACTACACTAAATCCTTAGAGAGAAAAATATCTCATGCCTAAAAATGTATATCGGAATGTACTTGAAGCCAGAGAATGTATTTTTTAAGATTTGCCTCTCTCTCCAGTGTTTTAGATGGTATTTGATAGTAATGTCTAGTGAAATGAAGTAAATTGGGGGAATTAGAAACTGAATATTTCACATATTAGATATTAAAATGTTTATGTGTGTGTGCCACATTTATTTGGTTACAAACATTTGTGAAATTATTACCATAAAACTGTTTCCCTTATCAAAAAGAAAAATTGGAAATTTAGTGTTGGGACTTTTCATTTTAAATTTTCCGTGGTTGACTATGCCTATATTGATGTATAATTTATAAAAAGAGACAAACTAATAAAAAAGCATACTCCTTATATTTATAGTTTCAAAAATATATTTCAAATAAATGCTTATTACTTTTATAATAAAATATGGTTAAAAATAAAAAATTAAAAGTAACTTTATACATATCAAGAGACCTGACAAATTTAATTACATTTCTCTTAAATTAAAATTGTTTGATTACACTAAGGAAGTCATAGTTTCTCATTTTTATTTTTAAGTTTTTAAATTTTAAATTTTCTTTTATATTTAATATCAGAAAATTAGGTATACACACTTTTTGTTTACATACTTTATTTTTGTATAGCTTGAAAAGGGAAAGGTAACCTGTGTCATAATGAAACAAAGAAAATACTAAACAGAAATTCACAGACAATAGTGTTTTTAAGTGACTACAAATAATGGTGATTAAAATTGTAGTTATGGGCATAAATATCACTTTGCAGTTTGTTACATTTTAAAGGTGTCTACTGTAGTAAATATATTTGTTTCATTTAAAAGGAAAGGAATTGAGTTTCTAAAAGATTACATTATTTGATCCAAGTAAAGACAGATAAACATAAAACATGCCTCCCATGACCAAAGCCAAAATTCTCTGCACCCTAGCAGCCCCTTTCATTTTCTCAAAAAAAAAAACACATTTCCATGGTATGTTGGGAAAGAATTACTGAAATAATTGTCATGTGGTCATACCCCAGTATTTCTGTGTCTGAAAAATTTTAAGCAGATTATTTAGCTTACCTTTCACATTTTTTTTTTCATTTTGTGAATATGGGTTGTTTGGGGAAAGAGTGGCAGGAAAAAAAGAGTTATTATCCTGTTCAATGAATCTTAACTTTAGGATTCTAAAACGACTAAAAAAATCAAAGCAGTCTGGGCACTGTCAGGTTTCAGCTCCATCTGAGTGCCTGAGAACTCCGAATGAACCAGGTAGAAAACACCCTCTAAGCATGTAATCTAACCTTCCATATTTTCAGGTTGAAACAGAGTTGTAATGAGAGTTTTTCTAGTTCTCTTTCAAGTAGGGCTACCAGACAAAATACAGGATTCCCATTCAAATTTGAATTGCAAGTAAACAATGATTAATTTTTTTCCATTGTTTCAGATTCATTGAGGATAAAGAGAATCAGGTTACACTGTTTGTAGATTTGTTACATAAAGTCTGTCTTATGATTGTGTCCTGACCCCAAGAGGCATAATTGCCCACTTCCCTTCCTCCTCCCGTCTCCCTCCTCCCTAGTTCCCCAACCCTCCACCGTGAATTGATTTGAATTTTTCTCTTGTGTGGGTATGTATTAGGTTGTCTACTGGCTTCATATTAGAATTGAGTTCACTGGATTCTTGCTTCTCCATTCTTGTGATACTTTACTAAAAAAAATGTGTTCCAATTATAACCAGGTTAATAGAAAAGATGCAAAATATCCATCTTATTAATGGCTGCATAGTATTCCATGGAATACACATTCCACAGCTTGTTAATCCTTTCCTGGGTTGGTGGGCACTTTCACTGCTTCCACATTTTGGCGATTTTAAATTAAGCTGCAATAAATAGTCTTGTGCAAATGTCCTTATGACAAAATGATTTTATTTTACACTGTTGGTGGGAATACAAACCAATACAACCTTTTTGGAACTAAGTATAATTAATGTTTTGTAAAGTAAGTTTTGTGACTATTTTCTCTTACAATCCTACTTTGGAAAAAGAAAGAAATTATACATGTTCTATTCAGCGAAAAGTGGCTAAACAAAAATTTTAAAACAGTGAATTCTACAGTGTTCCTCTGAAGTAGTAACAATAAAGATAAAAGGTAAAGCAAATGGTACAAAGTATTGTGATAGGACCCTTAATTATTGTACGTCTGATTCATGGCTGTACCAAGACGCCCGTACCAAGACGCCCGTAAATACCTGGTTCTGCTTCATTGCAATGTGTTGACTGATCTCTGCATACAGCAGATCTGTCACTTTGACTGTTTACTTATTAATTTCTCAATTACGTGTTGCTTGCTCTACCTAGCATCAATTTTGTATCTCCATTTTTAAGTGAATCAAGTTGAGTTGTTCCCAGTTTTTTACAATTTTAGCATTTGTATTTCTACACAAACTACGCTTGAAAAGGCAACACTTTGTCCTTTACCATCACTTCTTTAGATGATTTCTAGCTGGGTGTAGCCTGGAGAACAACTTTACAAAGGAAAACATGTATGAAACTTTTTTCTGAATTCCTTTGTCTGTAGCCAGTTTTCTATATTAGCAGCACGATTACTCTTGACATTATTAACAAAAAGGAATATGTCTAGTGGCATATTGAACATTTTAATTCAAATATACATAATAAATTTAAAAATTAAAACATTTAGAATGCAAATCATATTTTCAGATGCATATTGTGTCCAAAGCCATATGCCCAGAGAGATCAAAACATCCTTGTTAATAAATGTGCTTCTTGAGGTTTCATAGTGAATAAAATTATATTTTGAAATACAAATCATTACTAGTAGAAGGGTTGCTTCTTTAAATGTGTGCTCCATTACATAATTCTAGTTAGTATTAATATGCAGGATTCTCAAATTTAAAATGTTATCATTTTCTTGCTGAACTGTAATAATAAATGTTTGCACATAGGTTCTTTAAATAATTATTTAACAAGCTACTTGATTGCTATAATTTTGAAATTGTATCTTCATTTAAAAAAGGACAGTTAGAGAGTGGTTCCTGTAGCTCAAGCAGCTAAGGCGCCAGCCACATACACCAGAGCTGGCAGGTTTGAATCCAGCCCAGGTCCGTCAGACAATGACAGATACAACCTAAAAATAGTAGGGCATTGTGGTGGGTGAGGCAAGAGAATCACTTGAGCCCAGGAGTTTCAAGTTGCTGTGAGCTGTAATGCCACAGCACTCTACCCAGGGCTATAGCTTGAAGCTCTGTCTCAAAAAAAAAAAAAGGCACACTTAAAAAATAGTAGCACTGGATGGTTGCAATGGCTCATACCTGTAATGCTAGCATTCTGGTGAGGTTGAGGTGATTTTAAGGCCAATCTGAGCAAAAGCAAGACTCCAGTTTCCATATAAAATGAAGTACTAGTTTTTCCAGATCTTTAAAGTATGACAGAGGTACCTTAATGGGGATTGCATTAAATCTGTAGATTGCTTTGGGTAGTATGGACATTTTAACAATGTTGATTCTTCCCAGCCATGAGCATGGTATGTTTTTCCATTTGTTGACATATTTGACTACTTCTTTTCTCAGAGATTCATAGTTTTCTTTATAGAGATCTTTCACGTCCTTTGTTCGGTACACTCCCAGATATTTCATTTTCTTTGGCACTGCTGTAAAGGGAATAGAGTCCATGACTGATTTTTCAGCTTGACTATTGTTGGTATATATGAATGCTACTGATTTGTGAGTATTGATTTGGTATTCTGAGATGCTGCTATATTCCTTTATCACTTCTAAGAGTTTTGTGGTTGAGTCCCTGGGGTTTTCCACATATACGATCATATCTGTGAAGAGCGAAAATTTGATCTCTTCTGACCCTATGTGGATACCCTTGAGCGCCTTTTCTTCTCTAATTGCAATGGCTAAGACTTCCATTGCAATGTTAAAGAGCAGTGGAGACAATGGGCAAGCTTACCTGGTTCCTGATCTAGTGGAAATGATTTCAATTTAACTCCATTCAATACAATATTGGTTGTGGGTTTGCTGTAGATGGCCTCTATCAGTTTAAGAAATGTCCCTTCTATACCAATTTTCTTAAGTGTTCTGATCATGAAAGGATGCTGGATATTATCAAAAGCTTTTTCTGCATCAATTGAGAGAATCATATGGTCTTTATTTTTTATTTTGTTTCTGTGATGAATTATATTTATAGATTTACATATATTGAACCAGCCTTGAAACCCTGGAATACAATCCACTTATTCATGGTGTATAATTTGTTTGATGTGTTGCTGGATTCTTTTTGCTAGGATCTTATTGAATATTATTGCATCAATATTCATTAGTGATATTGGTCTATAATTTTCTTTTTTTGTTGGGGATCAAGGTGATGTTTGCTTCACAGAATGTGTTGGGTAGTATTCCTTCTTTTTCTGTATTTTAGAAAAGGTGAA
>CAUYRH010053862.1:0-18573 GCA_963574655.1 Perodicticus potto | reverse complement strand
GGCCTAGAGGAGGAGACAGGGAAAGACCGGGAGAGGAACGGAGAGAGCTTCTCTCTCCCCACTTGAAATCTCTCCCTCTACCAGGAGCTTTGGTGTTTTCTGTATTCTTTTCTGTAAATCAATTCTGTCTTACCACGGAGGAGTGGAGGGGGGAAAATAATGTAATGAAGAATAATAAAATACATGTATTTAAAAAAAAAAAAAACAGAGCAGGAGGAAAAAAAAAGAAAAATGGTCTGTTGGATTCTCAAAATGTTCAACATAGAGTTATCATATGATCCAGCAATTTCACTCCCAGCTGTATACTCAAGAGAATTGAAACCACAAACCATGTATAGGAACGTTCAGAGCAATGTGCTCACTGACAGTAGCTCTCAAATGGAGCAACCTGAATGCCCATCTGCTGAGTGGACAACCAAGAGTGGCATGTTTATACAATGATTATTCAACCATAAAACAAAATGAAATATCAGTATGTTCTACAATATGGATAGACTTTGAAAACAGCATGTCAAGGGAAAGAAACTGGTCACAAAAGTCATAAAGACAGAAAGAAAATTATTGGTTACCGGGGCCTGTGATGAGGGAATAGGGAATAACTGCAATAGATACTAGGTCTCTTTTGGAGTAATGAAAATGTTTTTGCTTGGCACAGTGGCTCATACTTGTAATCCTAACACTCTGGGAGGCTGAGGTGAGTGGATTGCTTGAACTCAGGAGTTCGAGACCAACCTGAGAAAAAGCAAGACCCCTGTCTCTGGAAAAATAGTCAGGTGTTGTGATGGGCACCTGTAGTCTCAACTGCTCGGGAGGCTAAAGCAAGAGAACAGCTTGAGCCCAAAATATTGAGGTTACTGTGAGCTGTGACACCAGAGCAGTTAACCCAGGGCAACTGAGTGAGACTCCATCTCAAAAAAATTATTTTTTGAATTAGTGGTGATGTTTGCATAACTTTTTGGTGCATATCCTGTAGTTATCCCAAGCTGCTCTCCTGGCAATGACTGTGGACCTGGGATCTTTTCATTAGGGGCTACATTATGTCTTAGGATCCTTAATCTCATCCTGTGTGTGCCAGGGAGACAGTGTGATAGATCATATAGGGGACATTTTAGGGATGAGTCATAGAAATGGATATGTCACTTTTCTCATGTTCGCATGACCCCAGTCTAACTGCAAGGGAAGCTGGCACATGTAGACTTCCTGGCAATTATATCTTCCCTGGAGGAGGAAACATCATGAGGACCACCCAGCTAGTCCTTGCTACAGAAAGTAAAGAGAGATGTCATATGTAGAAGTCCGTTTACTGATACGTTACACATGAAAACCACAAATCTAGCTGCCACAAATTATGGCAGTATTTTCCCTTCTGTACCTGAACCTATAGGATTTTGGAATATCACTTGTTCTTAAGAAGAGGAAATTCTGTAGTTATCTTGATAGTGCCTATTTAAAGCAAATTTCTCATTTAAAGCAAAAACAAAATACCAAGAAAGTATTTTTTAAAACTATTGGTAAGCTACAGCAATAGAACTTTTTTAACTTGGTAAAGATTTTAACAAACATTAAAAGTTACTATTAATTATAAGAAAAAGATGAGTTGTATGTTGTCATCTCTTTCACTAAACAACATACTTTATGTCCCTTAGGACAGGATAAATGAAAAATACAATATTCATAAAAGAAGAGACAAATTGCTACTGCATAAATGATAAGCTATAAGATAAGAAGTGAATCAACTCAGAAGCTCTTAAAGTTAAAAGGATGAAAAAATCTGTTTGTAGCTGTAAACATATCTGCAGTGCATTTTTATTGCAGACTAACTGAATTGGCTCCCTGATATGTGGCTTTTCTCTTGGTGTATGTTCCAGCACCATGAAAGCTAAAAAGTTAAGACTACATTTCTCAGACTTTATTGCTGCATGGGTGAGGAGTGTGATTGAGGTATTACTGGACACATTCATAAGACATTGAAATTCAGAATTGCATTTCAAATTCAGTGGGGAAAGACGTGGTAGCCCACAAAGATTGGTACTAATGAAGAATTGGTATCACAGTTTTGGGGTCATTATTCTGACAATGGTTTCTCATCTTTGAATTATCGCTAGGAGAGATATGTATTTGGAGACAATAGCTGTTACAGAGCTTTCTAGTTCTCAGAATAGTTTGATGCTAGGGCCAACAATGGAACAGTAGTTTTGGATTCCCCAGTTTCCAGATTGCAGTAGAGAAAGCCTTGGAAGACCAATTTTGCTCTGTTGTTCTAGGAGTCATTCCTGGTAGCCCAGCCTAGAACCTGTTCTGTCTTACCATTGGGTTTGTAAAGCACTTAATTCCCTAGATTAAGCTCCTTTCTGCCTAAAATAGCTAGAGAGCGTTCTGTTATGCTACTGATATGATTGTTAGATAAAATATGCAGGGCATTGAATAGTATGTCATTTCCTAATGGCAGACCAAGCCAGTGTGTTTACCCTCTCCCCTGCCCAATTCCATTGAAATACAAAAAATGAAGGCTGGGTACGGTGGCTCACACCTGTAATCCCGGCACTTGGGAGGCTGAGGCAGGTGGATTGCTTGAGGTCACAGATTTGAGACCGGCCTGATCCTGTCTCTAAAAATTAGTCAGGCGTTGTGGTGGGCGCCTAGTCCCAGCTACTTGGGAGGCTGAGGCAAGAGGATCGCTTGAACCTGAGAGTTTGAGGTTGCTATGACTAAGATGCCACAACACTCTTCGAAGGGTGACCAAGTGAGACTCTGTCTCAAAAAGAAAGAAAGAAAGAAAGGAAGGAAGGAAGGAAGGAAGGAAGGAAGGAAAATGGAAAGGGAAAGGGAAAGGGAAAAAGGGAGAAAAGAAAAGAAGAAAAAGGAAAGAAAAGAAAAACGAGAAGGAGGAGGTGAAAGAGGGGAGGAAGAAGAGAAGAAGTTGATAGTTGTGCCATGAGGTAGGGTTTGGGGCTATCATTGGAACAAGAGCATTTTGGAATTTCTGAAAGCCAGTGAGATTAAATGGAGGGAAGTCAGTGATAGTATAAACAGAGCTGCGCTCCCCAAAGACCTTTGGAGTAACTCCAGGCTCAGAGTATCTGGGCCAGTGGAGGGAAAATTGAAAGACCTCTCTTTGAAAAGTATGAGGGTGCTGGCCCCAGGTCACTGTCTCTGACCTTCTCCTCTAGACTTCATTTTGCTGGGATTACTGGTTATGTAAAGGGAGAGGTTTCTAACATGTGAAATAAGGCCAGAGTGTTGTAAAATGTATGCAGAATTGTGTTTCCATTCAGGTGTATCAGGAGACAATTGCCATTGGATAGATTGTGTGTTACAGTTCCCAAGGGGAAGGGGGCACATGCTGCCACATAGGGCCACACTGCAAGCTCCTGGATTGGTCAGGAGTTAGAGGGGGAAGGGGAGAGCTTGAGCACAAGCTTTCATTGTGGTTCCTGCAGGAAAGGCAAGGCCATGCCAAATAAGCAGAGCTAAGACTGGGTAGTTTGAGTAATGGCGGTGGGCTCTGGGCTGTAGGGGCTGTCTCTAGTTGTCTGGAACTTGGCCCTGGGTTGATAAGGGCAGGGAGACAGTTATTTAGTCTAATATCGGAGGTGATTGAGCAAATGGACTGTAGATTGGTTGGTTTGTGTTCGGAGAGCATGCTCTCTGGTGAATGTTTGTTATCTCTTGGAATTAGACAGCCCTGGGAGGGGCAGTCTGTACAGGATCATCAAGGTACCTGATTTCAGAGCATCACAGAATACACAAAGCAAGAAAATATAATTTATATACCGTGAAAGAAGGGGAGTTAGTGGCCCTCAGCAAATTTAAATGTATAGAATCACTAAATGCAAAGAAATTTGCAGATTTGTCAGTAACCATTTGGATTTGTTTCATGAGTCAGGCATTCAATAACTAAATTATCAAAGTATATAAATTTTGAGAGAGTTTCTTTTAAAGGAAGTTTTAAGGTTCTCTATGGATGAATAAATAGGTAACATTTATGGAATGCTCACTGTGTGCCAGACACCAAGCTAAATTTACATGTCTTATTAATATTCAGTGACCCCATGTGAGCAGTTACTAGTATGTTCCCATGTACATTTGTGGAAACTGGAGTTTAGAGAAACTAATTAACTTGTCAAAGTTCATGCTGTTAATAAGTACTAGATCTCATATTTGAAACCAGTTTAGTCTGAACTTAGAGTCCAAGCTCATAATCATACTCCTCTACTACTTCTCTACCTTTAATAAATTTATAACAAGTAATCGCAAATATTTAGACTAAAAGTCAGTTTAGCATGACAGTTACAAGTACATCAAGGGGATAATAGCAGTACCTACTTGATAACACTTTTTCAAGGATTAAATTAGTTCATGTGATACAATGAAAATAGTGCTTGGCAACACGGTAAACACTCAATAAGTGATATTATTATGACATTCTCCTTCAAAAAGTATTTAACCCATATATAAGAATTTGTTGGCCCAATGTCTAAATAAACTCTGTATGACTAAAACCTAGTCCTAAATAGAAATAAATTTAAAAGTCAATAGCAAACTTCTTATACTTTTCAATATCCGTGGAAACACAGATTCCCATATAAAAAGAAAAACTGAGTTTATAAGATCAGTAATGGTTATTGTGCTATTTAAACTGTTCAATGTATACGGGCATAATATTCATTGCCCTAAACTGTTACAGCATATGAGAATGACTTTTAAGAATATGATAATTTTCTTGGGCAGCACCTGTGGCTCAGTCAGTAAGGTGCCAGTCCCATATACTGAGGGTGGCGGGTTCAAACACAGCCCCGGCCAAACTGCAACAACAAACAAAATAGCAGGGCATTGTGGCAGGTGCCTGTGGTCCCAGCTACTTGGGAGGCTGAGGCAAGAGAATTGCCTAAGCCCTGGTGTTGGAGGTTGCTGTGAGCTTTGTGACGCCACGGCACTCTACTGAGGGTGATAAAGTGAGACTCTGTCTCTACCAAAAAAAAAAAAAGAATATGACAATTTTCTTATGTAATTTAATTTCATTTTTTACTTAGAGAAAAGCGGTTACAGGAATGGAAATCTCTTACAAAACAACAAAAATTCGGGGAATTAAGGGAAATTTCTGGAAATCAGTATGTGAATGAAGTCACAAATGCAGAAAAAGATGTGTGGGTTATAATTCATCTGTACAGATCAAGGTAAATACCATAGCATTTCAAAATGTAAATACACAAATGTTATAAAAGATATACTTCTGGTTTTAAGGTTCTATGAAGGTATAAAAAAGAATATTCAAGAAAAATAAATATGCATATTTATTAGATATGTATCTATCTACAGAGTTTTTTATAGTTGTTGGCTACAGGAATTAAATTAGATATTTTAAAAATATTTTCATTTCTAATTTAAAGATAAGTCACAGTTCTTAAAAAAAATAAGCACTCTGTTAGTTTAAAATTTTTTATTATGGAAAATCTCAAAAATACATAAAAGTAGAAAGAATGATAAAATGAACACTGTAAATACCTATCATACACATTTTATTATAAACTTTTTGCAATATTTATACCATTGTTTCTGTGTGTATATATATTTACATTTGTAGAACTATTTCAAAGTTAATTACATCATGATAATTTATTCCTGTGTGTTTCAGCATGCATTTTTAAAAACATAAGTTGTTGTAGAGGAAAAAAATTGTTACCCATCCTAGGTGCATTGGCTGGGGTCCTGTAAAGGGGACTGACAATAGACAGATTAACAGGAGAAAAAGAAACGTACAATATGTTTTCATACAATAACCAAGAAAATCCTGTGAAGGTTATGTTGAACAGTTGGATGAAAATATATCAGATTGTATATGAAGCCAGCACATTGTACCCCATGATTGCACTAATGTACACAGCTATGATTTAATAGAAAAAAAAAAAAAGAAACATACACACAGGTGAATAATTCAAAGTGATGTTAGAACTTGGGTTTATATAACATCTTAAAAGAAATGTACATTTTTTAGAGAAGTGACAAGAAAAAGGAAAGGGACTATGAGCTTCTAGGGGTGGCAGATTGTAGAAGGAAAAATCTACAGGTGAAATTAATGGAAGTTAAAAGCTGTTTGAGCAAGATTTGTTAAGTAGCTTTCTCTGATGCTTCTCTGGGTGCCAAGAGTCTAGAGCTGTCTCCAATGATTAGCAATGCCTTGCTTTTCCTGGTAGAGAGGGGAAGAGGGCGGAGAGTTTTTCTTGCATCTATTTCTTCTCATTTTCCTCCAGCTCAGGATAATCCTTTTGCCTGAGTGGCATAGTTTGGCATGGCATATGAACGTCTTCAAAAACATTCTTCTATATAACCACAGTACCATTTTCTCAACTAACAAAATTAACAATAATTTCTAATACTATCTGATAACTAATTTTTCAAATTTCCCCAAATGATGCCAAAATATCTTTAATAAATAATACATATATTTCTGAACCAAGAGCCAAACAAGGATTATGCAGCACATTTACGTATATCTCTTGTACTCTCCATTCCTCCAAGACAATTTTAAAAGTAAAATCCAATGTCCCTAGGTCTCACAAGCCTGATATGGGTAATTGAAGAGAGTACACTTTACCCCAACTCTTCCTCTCACTGAAACAGCCCCTCCAACATAAAGTCGTGACTCCTCTGCCTCAGGGCTGTAAACCATTCCAGGGAAAGAGACCAAAAGAGCAGCCCAATTGTCTTTATCTCAGTCTCTGAATAAAAAATTGCTTCTGTCTTTAAGCCCTTAGGGAAATTCCATACAGAATAATTTATGCAAATTACAGTCCTATTATTTACTAGCTCACCAGTTCCTTAGTCAAATTTTGAGAGGACAACATGCCCCATGAAAGAAAATGCCCCATAAGAGTTACTTTTATTGTAACTAAATTCTTGGTAGATTAATTTTGCAGTTGTTTTAAAGGTTTAAGAAGAATCACATTCTCATTTTACATATAACACTTACTTGCCTAAACCAATTTAAACTAAAACTGTTAACATTTACGAACCTGGGATCTGTTTGTAGTAAATGTTATATCCTAAAGTGGTTCACTGAGTGTCATTTCTGACTCTTTATGATCAGCAGAATAGGTTACTTATGAATAAAATTATTTACTTTAATGGTTATTAAATAAGCTACTAGTTTTGACAGATGATTTTCAAAAATTCATAAAGAGGCTAAATGTGTTTTAGCTTTCCTCAATTGTTATATGTTTTGATAGAAAGTAAAGATGTGTTTTCATACTATTTTAAGTATTTGTAACCTTCTTAGAAGGTTTTTGGGGGGCTAATATAAGATAGTTATGTAAGACTGGGCCTGATGGCTCACACCTGTAATCCTAGCACTTTGGGAGGCCCAGATGGGAGGATTATTTGAGCTCAGGCGTTCCAGACCAGCCTGAGCAAGAGCAAGAGCAAGACCCTGTCTCTAAAAATAGCCAGGTATTGTGACCAGTGCCTGTAGTCCCAGCTACTTGGGAGGCTAAGGCAAGAGAATCACTTGAGCCTGAGAGTTTGTGGTTGCTGTGAGGTTGCTGTGACTCCATGGCACTCTACTGAGGTCAACATAGTGAGACTCTGTCTCAAAAAAAAAAAAAAAAGATAGTTACGTAAAATACTAATTTGGGGGACATTAAAAATTCATGTGTTGGTATAAAACATATTTTAAGAAATTTAACCAATAATAATCCGAATTTTATAAAACATAATAGAAAATAATTATCTGTGTTGCAAATATTCTTTAGCAAAGTCTTGTTTTTATTTTATTTTATTTTATTTTTTGAGACGGAGTGCCTAGTGCTGTGCCCTGGCATCAGCTCACAGCAACCTCAACCTCTTGGGCTTAAGCAATTATCTTGCCTCAGCCTTCCAAGTACCTGGGACTACAAGTCCCTGCCACAACGCCCAGCTATTTTTTGGTTGTAGCTGTCCTTGTTGGTTGGCAGGCCCAGGCTGGATTCAAACCCGCCACCAACTCTGCTGTATGTGGTTGGCACTCTAGCTGCTGAGCTACAGGTGCCAAGCCTGTTTTTAACAATAGATTTACTTATAACTTAAAAAGTATATATAGAGATATGTAACTTAAAAAGTATATATAGAGAGTGTATATATAGAGATGAGGTCTTACTAAATTGTCCAGGCTAGACCCAAATTCCTGGACTCAAGCCATCCTCTGCCTTAGCCTCCCCAGTGCTGAATTTACAGGTGCCTGCCGTGCACCTAGTTCTCATAGCTTTGTCTTAATAATAATAAAGTGAGGCATAGCTGTTAAACAAATTTGTGCTTTTAGCTAACTTCTATACGTTTTATAGGAGGGTGACAGTTTGTTTTATTACTAGACTCCTAAGTTTTATAATTTTAAAGACTCTTTGCCATTAAATTTATAGGATTGGGTCCACGTTTTATCCAAATTTTCATTCTTAAGTAGAAGGGTCTGACTCACTAGGGCCAGTGAGCCTAGTGGCTCAGCTTGAAGTCAGTCTTGTCTCTGCTTTTATTCAATCTTACACCTGTGCCAAATTCTAATTTGAGGCTTTTATATATTCCTATGCCCAAGGTGCATATTTTGAACCTTGAATATCATAAATAGGCCCTGAACTTGTTTCTTGATGTCAGAGGTCTACCTTATAATTTACAGGACTTCTGTGGTTAAAAATTCTGATCCCTGACCCCCAACACCAAATTTGTCCCCTACCACTTGTCAAACTGTCTTCAGGTACCCCTTTCTCTCTGTGTTATTATGCCATACTCTCTTAATTGCATACTGTCCCCTGCTACCCCCAATGCCCACTTGCTTTCTGCTGTTTGCACTACTGATCTGCCTCATTAATATCTATCATACCACTGACTGAGCTTTCATCATGACAATAATGAAAAACTTTCTCTGAATTAGATATTAGTGGATTCATTTCGCCTATATGAGGAAAGCTTAAACTTACAAAGTCTGTTTATGTCATTGCTTGATGTGGAAATCTGGTACTTAAATTGGGCAGTAAATGCTTCTCCAGTATTACTCTCAGTAGCCCACCAGCTAAACTAAAGCAGTATCCAGACCTGAAGCAGTTTATAACTGTCCAAAGAAATGATATACATATATTCTAAAATGTAAATTAAATGAGTAATGCATTTAATTTGTTTTTCTTAGCTTCTTCCTCCGTATGTTGATAGATAATATACCCTAGGATTAAGAAGATTCCTGAGAATTTTGCAGATGTTGTGGATGCAAAGGCTGTCTCTGCCATTGTGTACATTTCCATACAGTAAAGGGAGACAATTAAATATAATAATAAAGTCTTTTAGTTTCTATGGTTGAAGTCTATACAGAGTAAAGATACTGAAAACAGGAGTGGTTAAGTTCTACTTTGGGAGGAGGAAAGTAAGTTCCATAGTGTCAGTCATTCCTGGTCTGGGCATCAAAACAAGAAAAGGTTGCCAGGTATGTAGGGGTAGAGCAGGTATACAGGAAAAATAGGGCGTGTTAGATGGAGGATGCAGCTTGAGATAGAAGTAAGAGACATCGTGGTGCTTTGTGGGGCTTTACGTAATTAGATCTGGCTAAATCATGTGGTGCAATATGGTGGCAGACAGAAAGCAATACTGGAGATGGGTAGGCAGGGCCCAGACCAGGGAGACCCGGAGTGATCCTGACTTATACTGAAAGCAGTGAGGAGCCATTGAAGGGGTTTTAAGCTTGGGGGAAGGACAGAGTTGTGGGATGACCCAGTGAGACTTTTATGCTGCGCTCCCTTTATAAGCAGGGTCAAGGATGAATATGGGGAGCCAGCAGTAGAAACAGACCAGTTAGGGCAATCTGATGGAGCAGAGTAAGGCAATGGGCAAAGAGAGGAGAAGAAAGATAATGAAACAAGGAGGCAGAGCCAGCATGACTTGATTACGGATTAGACATTGTAGAAAAAAAGGATATTTTTTTACTGAGAACCAACCTAAGAAAATACAGGGGAAAGATCAGATTTTGGGGGGAGTGAGGGTGGAGGGGAAATAAAATTCATCAGGAATTGACATTGGAATGAGCCTAGAATGAAATGAGGGTCTAGGAAATAATCATAAGGATATTCTACATTGAGGCAAAGACAACAAAGAAGGAAGTCAGAAGGATAAAAAGGAAATTAATAGAAAGTGCTATCACAGATGCCAAAAGAGGAAAATGGTTTAAGAAGGAAGGTGAGCAAAACTGTGACTACCAGGAGAGAAAGTACTTATTAGAAGGAGGCAGAGGCTGAGTGAGGTGGCTTACGCCTATAATCCTAACACTCTGGGAGGCCTAGGCAAGTAGAGCACCTAAGCTGAGGTCTTGGAGATCAGCCTGAGCAAGAGTGAGATCCTGTCTCCACTAAAAATAACTGGATGTTGCACCAGGCTCCTGTAGTCCCAGCTACCCGTGAGGCTGGGGCAAGGGGATCACCTGAGCCCAAGAGTTTGAGGTTGCTGTGAGCTAGGACACCATGGCATTCTACCCAGGGCAGAGAGTGAGAGTCTCCCCCACCGTACCTCAAAACCAAGGAGAGACAGAGTTGTAAGGGATTTTTTTTTTTAAGATTTAGTAACTTGAATATGTTTATGTAAAATGGAGAATCTTTGGAGAGGAAAGATAAAAAAATAAAAAAGAGGGCTACAGAATAACCAACAGAGAAAGGTTCCATAGGAAATAGGAGTGTGGAATAAGGCAAAGATGAAGGGATTAGCCTGGGGACACTTTAATAAAGCTGTGAGCAATAGACTGAGAGACAAAGGATTAACTGAAGAAAGGGTGTAATGGAAGTTAAATCATAGAGCAAGAAGAGTGGAGGTTTGGGTGGTATTTCCAATCAATTTTAAATTTCTGCCAAAGAATAGTTCTGGATAATGGGAGGAGAATGTGACATGGAGTGGGGTGCCAAAAACTGTAGATGATATTTGTTGGAGTTAGAAAAATCAAGGAATTTTTCAGTAAGAAACTTTGGATGTGGTAATCTCATTATATGGAAATAAGCTCATGATGGTGACAAGAGTTGAGATCACTTTGTCTCAACTCAGAACTACTAAGGATTCCCTAGAAGTGTCTGCTTTTTGTTTTGTTTTTTCCTGTTACCTACAAGTTGGAAACTGGCTTGAACTAAACTGATGCTAACTGGATGTAGTTTGCCTAAGTTAGGCATCAGATTCCCATTATTGCTAGGTTCATCCCAAGCTATCATGGCATTTGTAATAAAAGAGGACTCTACTACAGTCATCATTGCTAAAGGTAACAACAGGATGAAGTTGATAATAATTTTATATTAAAAACTACCAAATGGTATATTTCTGTCGTGGAAATGTTTCACTTATTTTACTAGTTTTTGAGACTGAGTAGTCTATTTTATAAAGATATTGTGTGTGTACTATTTCTCTTTTTAGCATTCCAATGTGTTTGTTGGTTAACCGGCATCTGAGTCTTCTAGCAAGAAAGTTTCCAGAAACTAAATTTGTTAAAGCCATCGTGAATAGCTGTATTCAACACTACCATGACAATTGTCTACCAACAATTTTTGTTTATAAAAATGGTCAGATAGAAGGCAAATTCATTGGAATTATAGAATGTGGAGGGATAAATCTCAAGCTAGAAGGTAATGATGTTATTTTCAAATTTTATTATTAAAAATAATAGGTGATGGCTTGACCCCCCTAGCACACTGGTTATGGTGCCAGCCATATACACCGAGGGTGGCGGGTTCAAACCTGGCCTGGATCAACTAAACAACTGCAACCAAAAAATAGCCAGGCATTGTGGCAGGCCCCTGTAGTCCCAGCTACTTGGGAGGCTGAGGAAAGAGAAGCGCTGAAGCCTGAGATTTTGAGGTTACTGTGAGCTGTGACGCCACAGCACTCTTCCTAGGGCGACAAAGTGAGACTCTGTCTCAAAAAAAAAAAAAAATAGGTGAAAACTTACATAAATTAACAAGTATCATGGAAGTTCATTCCTTAATGAATAGTTTTTTCCCTTGTTTCTACTCTGTTTGTGTGTGCTTCCAGATTAGTTTTCTACAATACTCTTGTAACACTCCCTTGCTTAAAATTCTTTATAGTCCCTTATCTCAAACAAATTATTTAGAATCTTCTGCCTTAGAATCATAGCTGACTTCTCCAACTCTCCTCAGTATTTTCTAGTTTCTGCTCCAGCTTGGCTGAGTTTCAGTTACTGCCCCTAGTCATACCTTATTCATTTGTGCCACCACACTTTGTTACATATTCTTTGCTTATACCTAAAATACCCTACCTTCCTTCATTCTTCCCATCCGAACCTTCCTGGGTCTCCTCAGGTTTCATTTACCCAATTATGTTATCCTGAACCAAGTTATATTCTGTCTCCTTCTCCATTGAATTTCTATACCATACATTCTCTATACAACTTGTTTTTCACTTACTCACATGCTATCTGATTTTTTTTTTTTGAGACAGAGCCTCAAGCTGTCACCCTGGGTAGAGTGCTGTGGCATCACAGCTCACAGCAACCTCCAATTTCTGGGCTCAAGTGAGTCTCCTGCCTCTGCCTCCCAAGTAGCTGGGACTACAGGCACCCGCCACAATGCCCGGCCATTTTTTGGTTGCAGCTGTCGTTGTTGTTTGGCGGGCCCAGGCTGGATACGAACCCGCCAGCTTATTTGTACATGGCTGGCACCTTAGCCTGTTGAGCCACAGGCGCCGAGCCTGCTATCTGATTTTGTTGATTATTAGCAGAGACCATGTCTATTATTTTCTTTTTCATAGCACACAGCACAATACTTTATATTTTTCTTTCCTTTTTTTTTTTTTTTTTTTGAGACAGAGTTTCACTTTGTCGCCCTCGGTAGAGTGCTGTGCCGTCACAGCTCCCAGCAACCTCCAGCTTTGGGCTTAGGTGATTCTCTTGCTTCAGCCTCCCAAGTAGCTGGGACTACAGGCGCCCGCCACAACGCCTGGCTATTTTTTGCTGCAGTTTGGCTGGTTTTGATCCCGCCACCCTCGGTATATGGGGCCGGCGCCCTACTCACTGAGCCATAGGCGCTGCCCTACATTTTTATTTTCTTTAATTGTTTTTACTTCCTAAGGCTATTTATTTGATCTATTCATTTTTCAGAACTGCTTTAATTCCATTTTATAAAACTAAGAATCTTTTCCTCACCATTAAGGTAAAGCTGTGGTGAATGTCAGCTCTCAGTAGGTATTCTTTCACTCTGTGACTATCTAAAAACTATTTTAAGCCTTCCTGAGACCTCTATTACTTTAATTGTTTCAGAATTTTCCCCCTTTCTTTCTATTCTCTAAGGCCTCTCATTAGTTCACCACATTGTTTTGTTAGCTTGGACCTTATCTTTTTAATTAAAAAAATTAATACATAAGAAAAAATACATAATTAATACATAAAAAAAATTAATACAACAAATAATACAGTAAGCATTCATGAAATCATTATTGTCAGTCTGTTCAGGCTGCTATACGAAGAATACCATAAGCTGGGTGGCTTATAAACAAGAAACTTTATGTCTCATAGTTTTGGAGGCTGAGAAGTTTAAGATCAAGGTGTCAGCAGATTTGGTGTTTGGTGAGGGCTTCTTCATAGACAGTGACTTGGCTGTTCCCATATAGTGGAAGGGGCAAACAGGCTCCCTTGGGCCTCTTTTCACTAATTTTATTCATGAGGCCTCTCTCCTCTTGATCTAATCACCTTGTAAAGGCCCCATGTCTTAATAACACAATCTTGGGGGTTAGGATTTCAACATGGGAATTTGGGGAAGGGAGCACAAACATTCAAGATCACAGCAATTATCAAAAATAATAAATATGAATATTCATGTTTGCTTCAGCTGATTGTTCATTTATTTTTATTTCAGATTAATACAAGCATACAAATGTTCAGGTTATATTGTTTTCATTTCTAAGGTAAGGTTCAAGTTGCAGTTGAGTCCTTCACCCAGGGGGCATGCTGAACACCCTTACATGGTACACATTAGGTGAGATCTTGACAATCACCTTCCTTCTCCCTCCTTTTTCCTCCCCCTTGCTAGACTATACTTGTGTTTTTCTTTTATATGGATGTGCAGTTGTTTATATATTGGTTTCATATTAGTATTGAGTACGTTGGATACTTTTTTCCCATTCTTGTTCATTTATTTTTAAAAAAACACCTTACAAATATGGTTGAAGTTACCTGAATTCCCATTCATTCCCTGCTTTCTTAGAGGCAAAAAGTAACATGAATTTAGTATGTCTAATACTTTGATTTTTGTTTTTTTTTTTTGTTTTGTGAAACAGTCCCATTTTGTCACCCTCGGTAGAGTGTTGGATTCATAGCTTACAGTAACCTCAAACTCTTGGGCTCAAATGATTCTCTTGCCTCAGTCTCCAGAGTAGCTGGGACTACAGGCACCGGCTACAATGCCCAGCTATTTTTGTTGTTGTTGTTGTTGCAGTTTGGCTGGGGCCGGGTTTGAATCCACCACCCTCAGTATATGGGGCTGGCGCCCTACTCGCTGAGCCACAGGTGCTGTCCCTGCCCAACTATTTCTAGAGATGGGGTCTCACTCTAGCTCAGACTGGTCATAAATCTGTGAGCTCAGGTGATCCACCCCGCCTCCGCCTCTCAGAGTGCTAGGATTACAGGTGTAGGTTACGGTGCCCTGCCACTTTATATTTTTTGAGAGAGAGATATCAGTGAAATTCATTTATATACAGGATGGCCATAAAGGTTGTGTGCAATTTAAAATAGTGCATATGAACTTTATGGCCACCCTATATTTAAACAATTCTGTGAATATAACATAAAATAGTGCATATGAACTTTATGGCCACCCTGTATTTAAACAATTGTGTGAATATAACATAAAATTTAATACAAATATCATATTAATCATTCTTAGTGAACAGTTCAGTGATATTAAAGACATTCACATTGTTGTATTGCCATCAGTATCTACTTCCAGAATTCTTTTCATCTTGCATAACTGGAACTTTGTACCCACAGTAACTCCTCATTCCTCAATCTCTTTGGCCCCTGGCAACCACCCTTTGTTCTGTGTCTATGAATGTGACTGGTCGGGGCACCTCATCAAGTATAATCATATAGTATTTGTCCTTTGGTGACTGCCATTTCACTCAGCGTAATATCCTCAAGGTTCATCCATGTTGGAGTATGTATCAGAATTTCTTTTCTTTTAAAGCATATTCTGCGTATCCTTTTGTTTATTGATGAACACTTAGGTTGTTTTTACCTTTTGGCAAATAGTTTTGAAGAATTCTACAATGAATGTGGATGTACAAATAATCCATTTGAGTCCTCTAATAACAGTGAATGTTGCCATTTATGAATGAGATACAGCTTATCATTTATTTTGGTCTTCTTTTATGATTTTTATTTTTTTTATTATTATTTGGGATTCATTGAGGATACAAAGAATTAAGTTACATTGATTGCATTTGTTAAGTAAATTCCCTCTTAATTGTGTCCCACTCCCATAACCCCATAACCCCCTACCTTTTCCCCTTTCCCTGCTCCCTTATTACCCTATCCCCCACCATCATCTACTGCCTGTATATTAGAATTTAGTACATTGTATTCTTGCTTCTCCATTCTTGTGATACTTTACTAAAAAGAATCTGCTCCAATCAGGTTAATACAAAAGATGTAAGGTCTCCATCTTTTTTAATGTCTGAATAGTGTTCCATAGTATACATATCACCCCAGATTGTTAATCCATTCCTGGGTTGGTGGACGTTTAGGTTGTTTTCACATTTTGGCGATTATAAATCGAGCTGCGATAAACAGTCTAGTGCAAATGTCCTTATGATAAAAAATTTTTTTTTCTTCTGGGTAGATGCCTGGTAATAGGATTACAGGATCAGAATGGGAGGTCTAGTTTGAGTTCTTTAAGAATTTTCCATACTTCCCTCCAAAAAGGTTGTATTAGTTTGCAGTCCCACCAGCAGTGTAAAAGTGTTCCCTTCTCTCTATATCCACACCAGCCAACATCTGCAGCTTTGAGACTTTGTGATGTGGGCCATTCTCACTGGTGTTACATGATATCTCAGGGTGGTTTTGATTTGCATTTCTCTGATGATTAGGGATGATGAGCATTTTTTCATATGTTAACCATTTGTCTTTTTCAGAGAAGGTTCTATTCATGTTTCTTGCCCAGTGATATAAGAGACTGTTGTCTTTTTTTTTTATATTAACTTGAATTCTCTATAGATCCTAGTTATCAAGGTTTTGTCTAATTCATAATCTGCAAATATCTTTTCCCATTGTGAAGGTTGTCTGTTTTGTTTTGGTTGTTGTCTCCTTAGCCGTACAGAAGCTTTTCAGTTTAATTAAGTCCCATTTGTTTATTTTTGTTGTTGCAGTTTTCACTGAAGTCTTCTGCATAAAATCTTTCCCCAGGCTGATATCTTCAAGTGTTTTCCCTACACTTTTTTCAAGGATTTTTATTGTTTCATGCCTTAGATTTAAATCTTATATACATCTTATATCAATTTTTGTGAGTGGTGAAAGGTGCAGGTCCACTTTCAATCTGTGGGTTACAGCAAAAGCAGTCCTAAGAGGGATTTTTTTTTCTTTTTTGAGACACAGTCTTAATTTGTCACCCTGAGTAAAGTGCCATGGCATCATAGCTCACAGCAACTTCAAACTCTTGGGCTCAAGTGATCCTCTTGCCTTAGCCTCCTGAGTAGCTGAGACTACAGGCACCTGCCACAACGCCTGGCTAGTTTTTCTAGTTTTAGTAAAAATAGGGACTCACTTTTGCACAGGATGGTCTTGAACTCCTGAGCTCAAGCAATCTACCTGCCTAAGCCTTCCAGAGAGCTAGCATTACAGGCATGAGCCACCGCACTTGACCTCTTTTATGATTTTTAAATATATTTTGTATTTTACTCATAAATGTTTTTGTTTTATCTGTATAGTCCTTAGTAACAAATTTAACAAAATGATGAATTTACAAAGATAATTGGTTATCAATTCTTTTTCTTTATTGTTCCTTTCCTATCTTCTTGATTTGAACTTTCAAACAAATTTTTTCAGTCATGCTATGATTTGAATGTGTCCCCCAGAGTTCTTGTGTTAGAAACTTAATCCCCAATACAACAGTGTTGAAAGCTGGGACCTTTACGATGTCATTAAGTCATGAGGTCACTAATGTTGTTATCAGAGAAGTAGGTGCATTTTTGCAGAAGTGGGTTTGTTATTACTAGAGTTAGGTTTCAATTAAAATGATTTGGGTTCTCTCTTGTTCTCTTTTCTCACCCTCGCAAATTCTGCCACAGGATGATGCAGCAGGAAGGCCCTGTCCAGATGCTGGCACCTCCATATTGGACTTTCTAGTTTTTAGAACTATGAGAAGCAAATTTCTCAGTCTATACTATTCCCTTATAGCAGCACAAAAGAGACTAAGAAAATTGGCACAAAGAAATGTGGCTATTATTATTAGTAATAGCTAAAAATGTTCAAGTGGCTTTGGAACTGGGTCCAGTAATCTCCTTTTGTCTGTGGGAGGGTATATTCCAAGATGCCCAGTGGATGCCCGAAACTGCAGATAGTGCCAAACCCTTTACATATAAGCCTATGATAAAGTTCAATTTATAAATTAGTCACAGTAAGAGATTAACAGCAGTAACTAATAATAAAATAGAACAGTTATAACAATATACTGCAATAAAATTATGTGAATATGGTCTCTCTCTCAAACTACCTTTTTTTTTTGCTTGTACGAAAGGTCTTTATTGGTGGGGAAGCTGCAGAGCAGCATTAAGGAGGAAGGGGTAGGGAGACAGAGAGAGAGAGAGAAAGAGAGAGAGAGAGAAGACACGGGGGACAGGGGGAGAGGAGGAGGAGAAGAAAAGTGAAGAGAGAGAGGGAACAAAAGACAAGAGCGCCTTAGATTGACTCGGTTAGGGGAGGTGTCGGGATGGTTGAACAGCCAATAAGGTGTTACCGCTCTGGTGTGAAGAGCGGTAGGGGGAGGGCCATAAGTTTGAGCTTTTCAGTGGGTAATCGGGATAGGGAGCCGAAGTGGTGCAATTATCTAACATTCCTCCCTTCTTTATATTTTAAAAATAGAAGGTTGGCCTCGGGATAGGGGACGACGAGTTCTCTCTTCTGTAGCTTCTTCCTGCTGAGAGAGGCACGTAGTTTTAATTGGCCAACTAGAGGGTGATCATGATTTTTAAACAAGTAAGGGGTGAGAGGAGGTGTTAGAGGATGAGTTTTTCATGATCGGCTTGACTGTTTTCTTGTGATATGAGTGAGTGGTCAGATTGATGTGAATGGCAATGAATAATGCCTATAGCCTTAGGTAATTTAAAAACATTATGTTAGGTAAGTTGAGAGGATATAGTAATAAACTGAAATAAAATGAGAAGGATTAGAAGTACAGGAACTTAATTCTAAATGGCCGTGCTCTCTACTTAGGCCTTAATAGTACCGTGGTGGTGGGTTACTATACATACAAGTTTTTACTTTTCCCTGTGACATTTTCCCTCTTTTTCCCAAAGTCCAAATTAAGACAAGTTCCTTGAGGAGTTTCCTCAGGCTTTAGCCGTGCGTTGACCAGCCAGCTCCCAGTA
>CAUYRH010053861.1:0-16791 GCA_963574655.1 Perodicticus potto | reverse complement strand
GTCTGTTGTTATTTCATCTTTACCATTTCTAATTAATGAAATTAGAAATTTTACTTTTTTCTTTTCCTGGTTAGGTAAGACAAAGGTTTACCTATTTCATTGACCTTTTCAAAAAACCAACTTTTTAATTTATTAATCTGTTGTATAATTCTTTTGTTTTCAATTTCATTTAATTCTGCTCTAATTTTGGTTATTTCTTTTCTTCTGTTGGGTTTGGGATTGTAATATTCTTCCTTTTGCAACTGCTTGAGATGTCCCATTAAGTTGTCAACTTCCTCTCTTTCCATTCTCTTGAGGAAGGCTTGCAGTGTGATAAATTTCCCTCTTACAACTGCCTTTGCTATATCCCAGAGGTTCTGATAATTCATATCTTCATTATCATTTTTTTCCAAAAATTTAGTAATTTCCTTCTTACCCTCATCTATGACCCATCTATCATTCAGCTTAAGGTTATTTAGCTTCCATGTTTTTGTATGAGTATACAGATTCCTGTTGTTACTGAGTTCCACTTTTATTCCATGATTGTCCAAGAAGATGCAAGGAATAATTTCTATTCTTTTAAATTTGCTGAGGTTAGATTTGTGACCTAAGATGTGATCTATTTTGGAGTATGTTCCATGGGCTGATGAGAACAGTTTTTTTTAGGATGAAATGTTCTGAAGATGTCTGTTAAATCCAAATGTTGAATGGTTAAGTTTAAATCTAAGATTTCTTTGCTTAGCTTCTTATTGGAGGATCTATCCAACACTGTTAAAGGGGTATTAAAATCTCCGAGTACTATGGAGATGGAGGAAATCAAGTTGCTCATGTCTATTAGAGTTTTTCTTATAAACTGAGGCACATTTTCGTTGGGTACATAAATATTAATAATTGAAATCTCATCATTTTGACAATTGCCCTTAACAAATGTGAAGTATCCATCCTTGTCTTTCCTTACTTTTGTTGATTTAAAACCTATTGTATCTGCAAACAAAATTGCAACACCTGCTTTTTTCTGATTTCCATTTTCCTGGAATATAGATGACCATCCCTTCACCCTGAGTCTGTATTTATCTTTTAAGGTAAGATGAGATTCTTGTATGCAGCAGATGTCTGGCCTAAGTTTTTGTATCCAGTCAGCCAGCCTTTACCTCTTTAGAGGACAATTTAAGCCATTCTCATTAATCGAAAATATTGATAGGCCTGGGGGAATTTTGGGTATCAAGTTTATTGAGAGACCAGTGGACATTTTTGACCCCTTCACCATTGTGGGAGATGGAATTTGATGAAAAGTTTCAAAATGAGTTTACTTTTGTGGTGGAGAATTGCATTGGTAATTATGGAGGATAGTTCTGAGGATATCCTGGAGAGCTGGTTTAGTTATGGCAAATTTCTTCAACATGTGAATGTTGTTGAAGTATTTAATTTCTCCATCATATTGAAACTTAGTTCAGCTGGATACAGGATCTTGAGTTGAAAGTTATTTTGTTTTAGGAGATTAAAATTTGATAACCACCCTCTTCTAGCTTGAAAGGTTTCAAGAGAGAGATCTGCAGTTATTCTAATATTCTTCCCCTTGTAGGTTATGGTTTTCTTACCTCTGGTTGCTTTCAGAATTTTCTCCTTCATATTGACTTTGGTGAAGTTAATTATGATGTGCCTGCGGGATGCCTTATTTGGGTTGAGTCATGCTTGGGTTCTGAAACTGTCTGCTATCTGAATTTCAGAATCTCTTGGCATGTCTGGAAAGTTCTCTTTCATAATCTCATGAAGAAGAGCCTCTCTGACTTGTGAAGCTACTTCATCATTTTCATCCCTATAAGGCTAATATTGGTTTTCTTTGAATTGTCCCAGAGTTCCCTGAGAGAGTGATCCATTTTTGCTCTCTACTTCTCTTCCTCTTTGAGCGTTTGAGAGCATTCAAAAGCTTTGTCTTCGATGTCGGAGATCCTTTCTTCTGCCTGCTCCATTCTTTTACTGAAGGATTCTACTGTATTTCTCAGATCTTTGACGGCTGTAACTTCTTTTCTCAATGTGTCTAAATTTTTGACAATTTTGTCTTTAAATTCAATGAATTCTTGAGACATCTTTTGAATTATTCCTAGAATTTCTGACTCCAACTTTACTTACATTCTGTTGATCTTATTTGCCATCCAAATTCTAAATTCGATTTCTGACATCTTAGCCATCTGTTTGTGAATGGGGTCCTCTGTTTTATCTTTTTTGTCATTCCTGGAGGGTGGTTGAACTGTTCAGATTATTCATGTTGCCAGAGTTTTTCCGCTGATTCTGCCCCATAATTGTTTTTCACTGTCTAGCTAGATGAGTAGGTAAGGTGAAATTGGATTGGAGACTTCTGGGGTTGTGGTTGACCAGCCCTTCAGTAAGGAACTGGGGCTGGTGACTGCAGCTTTTCCTTTGCAATTTTGCAAAAGACCTGTACAGTACTATAGTCTGTGACTCAAGAGGTCTGATTGGTGTAGTGTGGGGAGGTGGCTCTGTCTTGTATTCAGCTGATCTCTGTCCAATCCTAGTGAATCAGTGACACTGGGCTGCAGTCTCAGCTTTGGAGAAATACAAGCAACTAGGACATCCTGTCCCCCACAGGTAATATGTGAAAGAGGATAATCAAACCTTCCCACTACAACAAAACCAGGGTATTGCCTTGCAGGGTCCGTGGATGATTTGTCCAGTTCAAGAGTTCCAAGCCAATTGTCCAAAATAGCACCCATTCTCTAGCTGGAGAGTTCAAAAGTTCTCCAGCAACTAGATATTAGGAGTCTTCTGCTAGCTCAAGTGTGGCTTGAGCACCTCTGGTGCTCCGAGGAGTCTGATAGACCTGTCCAGTGGAAAGTTTGGAGCAAAGGTGTTTTTAGCTCTTTACCCACCTTGCTCACCCTTCTCCACTGGACTCTGGTAACCCCAGTTTCTTGTAGCCCCACCGGCAGTCTCTGTTAACCCAGTCTCTGTGGCCCAGTTCTTTCCAATAAGCAAATGTGCCAGGACTATGTTCCTGCCAGAGTCAAAGTGGGGTCACTGCCTCCTCCTCATGGTTACCACCCTCTGTCACCATCCAGGAGGAGAAACTGAAGCTTATTTCCTTCAGGCGCTCAATGGCAGCTGGAGAAAGTTCCACTTGAGCTCAATCTAAACCTGAGTGTATCTTAATAGCAAAAGAATTTCTTCCTCAGCCACCACACCTTTGTTTCCACTGTTCTGTAACTCTGGTACCATTATAGGGTGAGGTCTGTTTCCCTCTGGCAGACCACAGACTTGGGGAGATGACTCTCCCAAGTTACACCCCAGCCAGATCACTCTATTAATGGCGATGTTGGGTGGAAGGTGTCTTCACTTGGTTTGTGCATGTCAGCAGTTCCTGGGTCTCCACTCATAGTGCAGATACTCAAGTCTCCACGCACTGTTGAGATACACTTTCTCAGGGCCAAGTCAGTTACCTTTTCCTCTATGTCTTTCTGTACTGTTACTGGATTCAGTGATACAGCACAGATGCACTGCCTCTGTCTATGCAATGCCCAGTCTTAGCCAAGAAGTGCAGACATTCTGGTCTCTGCAGTGGTTGGACTTCTAGGGAGGAAGGGCAAACTGAAAGTTCAAGGTGGTAAGGAAAATATTTGTTTAAACTTCCTGCCTAACAAGGGAATTCCTGGGCTCACAGCAGGGGCCTTCTGGAGAAGTAGCCCCAACTTCCAGCAATTTTTTCCAGTGGGATGAGAGAGGAGAGCGTCAATTCATTGCTCACAGGTAAAGATCCCCCAGCAAGCTAGCAACTCTCTTGGGGGGGTGGACAGACACACGTCCTCTTGGGGATGAGATCTGTACCTGAAATTTGTTTCCTTGGAGTCAGAGCCTACCTCAGCAGGGAAGATGTGCAGTTATCTATCTCTTCTCTCAGCTCAGCTCCCCTCCTTCATCTTTGTTGGGTCCTTTCTGGCCATTATCTCTCCCTCTGGACTGGAGCTTCTGTTGAAAGCTGGCTCCAGTCAACTGGTGTCCCCTATTCCCTCTTATTCTTGTTGAATGTGTAAGCTGGAGTTAGGGAAACTAGCCAACCCTAGGGTTTAGCAAAACATAAAACACGTTGAAACCAAACAAGCAAGGAAACAGACAAAAAGGCTATACAAGTACACAGATGCACAGACAATCAGAAACACCTGGACACACAGACAAAGAACAACTATAAAAGAAATGATATTAATCAAAAAAATTAAAAAATAAATAATTAAAAATAAAAATAAATAAAAAATTAAAAATAAAAACTCTAAAAATCTTATATAAGCACTCTCAGCAACTGTAAGAAGGGAAGAAGAGGACAAGAAGAAAAAAATATATATTATTAATAAAAATTAAAAAAAATTAAAAAATGAGAAGAAAATTAGCAATAACTGACAGGAAAGGGATGAAAAAGAGAAGAAAAAAAAATTTTTTAAAGGCACCAACCACCAAAATGTTATTCTTTATATATGTAGAAAAATACAACTATAGGAAGGACATAGGGGTCACCTTTAATAATAATATATTTATATATCAATATACTTTCTGGACACCAGGTGGCGGTGTGAATGGTTCCCGTTTTACTTTGTTATCACGGTTACTGCTGTATCTGGCCTGTAGATGGAGGTGCCTGTCATCACCATTTCTGACATTTCAAAATATGTCTGTTTTCCAACTGGCTGCCCAACCTCGGCTGACCTGTTCCAACAGTACCCCTATGTGACCTCCAGACCTGGCACAGGAGGCCACACTGCACCAGTTTCTCCAATCAGCACCCAGTTTCCCCGCGAACTGGGAATTGCGATCTTCCACGGGGCAGGGGCTAGTTGCCGCCTGCACCTGCCATTTCAGCAGCAGCACTGAGATTTTTCCATCAGTGTCCATGTCTCAAGATTATGCTTTTGAGTCCTTCAATCCATCTGACTGCTGCACACCCCTAACTACCAGTCAACACCAATATTCCCTGTCTGGAATAATCAAATCCATTTATTCACACCTGCTGTTCTTGAAAAAGGTGCCCGTGGTAGGTGGTCATTTCCAAATGTGTGTGTTCCTGGGTGGAATCCTTTCCCCTAATTTTCTATCTGGCTGTCTAGCTCTCTGCTGCTCTGAATGGCACCCTCTCTGGTCTTGAAATTCCACCCAGGATTCCATACTTCACTGATATTTCCACAAAATGACTACTTTCCCTACAAACTGGGACTTGCAGTCCTCCATGGGGGAGGGGATAGTTGCTGCCACCACAGGCACCACTTCAACAGTGGCACGAAAATTTCTCTAGCAGATTCCACAGTTCTGGATTACATTTTATGTTCAGCAATTCAGCCTCTCATTGTACACCCCTTGCTGCCTGTCCACATCAACTCTCCCACAGGGTGGGGGGAGATCCAGCCAGCCTCTCTCTCACCTGAAGATTTGGGAGAGTTGTGCTAGACATCCATCCTGTCTGTCATCATGCTCTGCCCAAGACCATGTTTCTTCAAGGATGTGAAGAAACTGGAACCCTGGTACACTGGTAGTGGGAATGTAAAATGATATACTTGCTATGGAAAATGGTATGGAGGATCCATGAAAACATATATAATTACCATATATTATCCAGAAATTTACTTCTAGGTATATAACCTAAAAAATTGAGGGCAAGGGTTTGAAAAGATACAGTATTTCTATACCCACCTTCATAGCATAATTATTCATAATAGTGAAAAATTGGAAGTAGTTCAAATGTTGATTAACAGATGAATGGGTAAATAGGGTATGTGGGTACCAGAGGATATTATTCATTCTTAGAAAGGAAACATATTCTGACATATGCTACATGGATGACCTTAAAGACATTATGCTACGTGAAGCAAGCCAGTCACCAAAAGACAAACACAGCGGACCCTTGAGCAATGCAAAAGTTAGTTAGGGAAGCTGATCTCCATCCAGTTGAAAATCCAGGTATAACTTTTGACTACCTCAAAATTTTAATACTAATAGCTTCTTATTGACTGGCAGCTTTACTGATAGCATGAACAGTAGTTTAATAAATACTTGGAATACTATAGATATTATAATATATACAGTATGCTGTAGTAATGTAAGCTAAAGAAAGGCACCTTTATTAAAAAAATCATAAGGAAGATATCATAAATTCACTATTCATTAAGTGGAATCGGTTCATTATAAAGTCCTTCATTCTTATTGTCTTCACACTGGCTGCAGAGGAGGAAGAGAAAGGATTGGTCTTGCTATCTCAGGGGTGGCAGTGGCTAAAGAAAACTGTCTTGTAAATGAATTCAAACAACTCTGTTTAAGGGCCCACTGTACTGCAGAATTCCACTTATATGACACATCTAAAATAGTCAGACTTATAGAAACTGAGTAGAATAATGGCTAAGGGCAAAAATCATGGAGAAATCAGTCGCTGTTCCATAATTACAAAGTTTTTGTTCTCAGGATTAATGAGCTCTGTGATCTGATGCACAAGATTTTGTCTTTAACAACACTAAATTTTGCCCTTAAACAATTGTTAAGAGGACCTCATTTTTCTTATAGCGATAAAAAGAAATAAATCAGATGGATTGTTTTCCTAACTGTACTGACTCTCTTTAAAGGGGATGATGTGCAGGAACAAAGGGATGTTGGTTACAATTTAAGGTCCTACATGGTTGTTACTCATGAGGCTGCCTCCTCTGAGTTCCTGTGGTGCTTATATATGTGTGGCCCATTTCCAAACTCTGCTAATCTCACCTTCTAAGTAAAGGTAAAGAGTTCCTTAAAATGAATGCGGCTCTTTTGAACATTGTTAATTAATTCAGTTAGTACATCACTGTCAAATAAAATAGTTATAATAAAAATAGAAATCTGACTATGTGTGAAACTGGATAATGAGAGCTTACAATAACTTATGATCACAGGGTGAACGTTATGGCCGAGTTGCAGAGCTTCAAAGACTAAATTCACATACTTTGCAACTTTGAATTGTATGCATAGATACTGATATAAGTTTAATAGTGATGAATGATTCAAATCTTTATTTATTCTGGATATCTAAGGTTTTTTTTTTTTTTTTTGCTTTTTCTTGCTTACCTTTTATAGAATTTATAATGACCATGATTTTTATAAAGTAACCTTAAAACATGAATGTGTACTGATAGATTTAGCTATAGAGATATTATAATACAGTGTGTGTATATTTATGAATATATAAAATAAGAAAATAACTTCTTAATAATTCAGAAAACAAACTACTGAAATATATAGGAGGTTTTACTGGGAACAAAGTTATACATTCAGTTAAGCAACTCAGCATTTTAAAGTGAGTGAAAAATATTTGAGCTGAGGAAGCAAATTATCTTAAAGTAATGACATTAAACCATTAAAATAGATTATATTGTGTAAACTAGGTTAAAATTTAAACCTAACATAAAACAACAAAAAAATTAAGTTGTAAAAGGGGATATAGTAAAATCAATATTGCTCTTTTAGAGTGGAAGTAAACCATTATGGTACCAGGACAAAAACTTCAACTAAAATTCCTTTAAATTGCTAGTGTTTAATTACTGATGAATTGCAAGAATATGCTACTCTTAGTTCTTGAACCTTCCCAGCCAATTGGTGAAGTAGATCAATGAGAAAACTATCTCTACATCAATGACTATTCAAAACACATAAATGTAAATCAAATTATCAAGACAAAAAATATGTAGCTAAACTATTCCAATCTGGAAAAGTTTGGAAAAAAGTGTAGCAGGTTAGATAGCCCACTGTCTGTCTTCCAATGGAAACTTGATTCTTATTCACTGTTCTAGATAGGCCCCAACTTCCTTTTAGCCTGGTGTTTGTAAAAGCAAATCATTTATTGATTTATTTATTGAATGATTGGTAATTTTCTCAGGTTAAGGTATTTGTTTATCTATTTATTTATTTAATTTTAATATATTTGGGGCATACAAGTTGAATTCTGTTGCATATGTATAGTACAATGGTAAAGTCTAGGCTTTTAGTATACCCCTCACCAGAGTAGTAAACATTTTACCTCACAGGTTATATTTTATCCATTACTCCCCTCCCTTGCATCCCCTTAAGAGTCTCCATTGTCTTTTATACCACTCTATGTGTTGTATATATATACTAAGGAATATTATTCAGCCATAAAAAGATGGAGATTTTTCCTCTTTTTTATTAACCTGGATGGAGTTGAAGAATATTCTTCTTAGTAAAGTATCACAAGAATGGAAAAGCAAATATCCCATGTACTCAATACAAATATGGAATCAGCAGACAAACAACCACTCTCCCACATGAAAGAAAAACATAAATTCTAGTGGGGGAGTAGTGAAGGTGGAGAAAGAAAGAGGGAAAGGCACTGGTAAACTCTCAAGTAATGGGCAAAAGGTAAGGGTACACCCAGCACAACCCCTGGGCGAAGGGCTCAACTATAACTAGAACTTTACCTAGCAAATGCAAACAATGTAGCCTAATAATTTATATCCTTATATTAATCTGAAAGAAGTTACAAAAAAAAGAAAATTAAAATCACAATATGATACCCTGTTACTCAAATTAGAATGATCATTATTAAAAAGTCAAAAACAACAAATTTTGGCGTGGTTGCAGTGGAAAGAAAACACTTACACATTGTTATTCGGAATATAAGTTTCTGAAAACTCTGTAGGGGATCAAAGACATTTCTCAAAGATGTAAATGTATCGAAAGATCTACTGTTTGATCTTGCAATCCCACTACTAGGAAATGAAATCATTATATCAAAAAGATACCTGTATCACATCATAATTCACAATCACAAAAGCATATAATCACCCTAAATGCCCATCGACTGATGAGTGGATAAAGAAAATGTGGTGTGTACACATACCTACAGAAATCATGGAGTTCTATTTAGCAATAAGGAAGAATGAAATGGTGTCTTTTGCAGCAACATGGATGGAATGAGAGGCTGTCATCCTAAGTGAAGTAACTCAGGAACAGAAAAATGAATGCCATATGCTCCCACTTCTAAGTGGGAAGATAAACTATGGCTATAGGAAGCAAATTATTTACATTTTAAAAAATGAATGGCTCAATTTGAGAACATATTTTTTAAAAGTGGAAGTTGAGTTTTTTGAATCTATAAACTGAGATTCAGGGGACTTCAGACTTAGGAACATTAGACGTCCATGATATCTTCTAGATATGTCCTCTCATCCACCATGAGTAAGAATATAACTCAAGTGTACATTTCTTTAGTATAGTTGTTACTCTCCATGTCCATTTCTAACTGAGCTAGTACATAGATTTTGTAGCCAGATAAAATTATCAGGTTAACTATAAGTGTTTGATCATTATTTGCTCATATATAGAAAGGATAAATGCAATAGTGAAAGTTTAGATGGGTGCCTATTATGAGTTAGCACTGTGCCATGGGTATGGGGATGGGAGTTTTGTGTTCAAGTCCTGTCCTTACAAATCAACAGCTATGTGACTCTAGACTAGCCAATTTCCCCATACTTCACTGTTCTTCTTGGAAATGGGGGAAGATACTGATAACAACAACACTAACAATTATAATAGCTCTGCTATCAAGCTCATCATGAAGTTTATGAAATAATATTTGTTGGACAGGAGCAATGTGTAACACTTATACTCCCAGAACTACAAGAGGCAAAGACAGGAGGATTGCTTAAAGCCAGGAAATTGAGACCACCCTGGGTGATGAGTCTTGCTTCTAAAAAAAAAAAAACCCCAGCCAAACAACCAACCAAATAAACAAACAAACAGCAAAAAAAAAAAAAAAAAACTTTAGTAGTAGCTGCTTATCACAGTGATAAAATGAACAAAATAAACATAGCACCTAGCTCTTTCACCAGCTCATGTCAGGTACTAAAATGTGAATATAGCTTAATAAAGCACTCTTTGTTGCAGGCCACCGCTAATAAAAATAATTTGCCCACATAATAAGACACACTAACCACACCTTTAGTAACTCACAGTACCACTCAATGAGAAATTTAGGAGGTCCAAATACTTGAAAATAAGTCTATAAACATCTCGTAAATTTAATATGTTTAAAAGTCACACTAAAATGACTTTTCATGGCATGATAACCGACCATTCAATTTATTTCTGAGCAGTGATAACTGAAAATTTGACTCCACATGATAAGGAGCATCGAGTGATAGAGACATTCTAATGAGTTCTGCCAGGCAATGTACAATTCAGGAGGGACATTTGTTTGAGTCTTATACCCTGGTAATTTTTGAGCCTGACTCACAGTTACTATTTACCATGGGGGACCTCAGATTCATTTGACTTAGGCCTGTGACCAATTTATATAAGATAATTGGCATTGACCTCTGGCCTCTGTTTCAATGATGTTTTGTTCAATTCCCTAGGAAAAAGAAATCTGCCTTTGAATTTTCACTTCTTAGAATCATGAAATTGCTTCAAAAAGAAAAAGAATGAAAGAATCAAGAGTCTCAAAGACCTGAGAGGGACCTTATGCATAAATAACCAGATAAACCTCTACATGGCACATTTTCAATGATCTCATATTCAGACAGATCTTCTCAATTATTCCTGCCATTGTGTTTTAGAAAAGAAAAAGACTGGCGTCATAAAAGAAAGAACACTTAAGACTTTGGTTCTGCTACGACTGCACCAATTTTTTTTGTACACTGTACACAAACAAGCTATTCTAGTCAGGAAACTTGGAGCCTTGTCTAGTTAGCCTCAGGACCACACTAGTAGTGAGCCCTAAGGCACCACCACAAACTTTTCCTAATCAACTTATGTGTATGTTACTATTTGATGATTTCAGTATTTTTTGAGTGGAAAAGAATACTAAGGTCATCTAAATCTATTTTAAGACATGCATCTTAAATACAAAGATGGAGATTATTAATTAATTTTGAACTAAATGATCGTATTACCTTAGGAGATTTTAAAATAAACTGATTCCATAAACAACACCCTCAGAAAGTTTTGATTCGGTGAGTCTGGTTTAACCAGAATGTTTTAAAACTTACCAAAAGTGTCTAAAACTCTGAAAAATGTGAAAACAAAAAAAAGTGAGAATTATTTTTTCCATTGTCAACATTAAAACATACTAAAGTACAAAATGATTATCTGCTTGACTAATCAGAAGAAAGTTGGAGAAAGGAAATTTTTAGAGAAAGTTTTATTAAAAAACGGATGGGCAAATAAAAATAAATGACTAAATAAGCAAATAATAAATATTTGTTAGTAGAAAAGAAGGGAAAGGAAAATATAAAATATACACAAAAATTTGGATGAATTTCACTCCTCATTTTTTAAAAAAACTCAGTTGTAGCAAGGGGTTATAGCAATGAAGTCTGAAAGCTTCTGGTGACTATTTTCATAAGTGATAGGATTTTGCACCAGAATAGCCAGAGGGGAATGTTGGCAGCACTCTTGATTCACTCATTTATGTATTCATAATTTAAAAAATAAGGTCAACCTATTAGTCTATCTGAATTTTAGCTCTGAGACTCTCAGGAATAATGCTATGTAATATGGTGAGTGAGAACTGGGTAGTTTGTCTTAATTCATAAATTAGGCCTGAAATAATATATTTAGCCTATGAAGTACTTTACATTTTATCTAATTTTTGTTGTCACACAGAACATAGGAAAGCTGCCATTTGGAAAAGGTCAATGAGTTATCAAGTCAAAAAACTAATTAATGATATGAGTTAGAATTTGAAACCATGTTTCCCAAGTTCAGGCTTTTAATCTGTTATATTTCATAATTAGCAGTGTTTTCAAGAATATGTAAGAAATGAATTTTCTCACTAACTTGTTATAATTTGCATATACTATGCTATGTAAAGAAATAAAATGTTAGAAGCCCAAGAACCACTCAAAGAGTCTTCAGAGGTACATTTGCCTCACCACGGTAACAACACTGCCCATAGAAATACAAAACACTGGGTAAGGGAAAATTCATGCTATTTTACATTTCCACGCCTGATAATTGATTTCATGTTGTTTGATGTGACAATAGTGACTGACACTCATTCCTGGTATCGTTTTGCAAGTTTTGTAAAACTGCTGATTGTAGTTTGTTTTGGGGCCCTATTTTTAGCTCTCATTGATCCCCATGTATAGTATGGATGTTACCTGCACACAATACTGCTGTGTGTCCTGTTAACAGATGATGAGATTGTATTACATGAGTTTTTAGAATCTTTCAATTTTCTCTACAAGGAATACTATTAATGGATGGACAAAAATTTCAGGCTCTGTTAATTTTTCATTTTTTGTTTAAGTTTACTTTGCATTAACTTTTGTTTTCAGGAAAAATACTTTATAAAGTCCATACTGATACATCATTTAGGCCCTAAATTTTATAAAGTCTTTTCTAGAGTTATGTGTAGCTGGTCTCCTGATTTTGGGTCTGCACAAACATGTCTTATAACTCAGTCCACAAGTTTAAATAAGAAAATTATCCCAAATGTTCTAAAAGAGTGTGTGTGTGGGGGGGGGGACAACACTTCACTGCTATTTCTGGATCAAAATACTCCTCTCACCTAATAGAATGAAATTTTGGAAGAATAAACCAACCATTCACAATTTATTTCCTTATTTAGTCATTAAAAAATTTATATTGAGAATGATGATATAAGTTCAATTTTGAGAGTTCATGAATTCCCATAGCACATGGGACAGATACAGATATTATTTAAACAAATTCACAAAGCTGGACATAGAGGCTCATGCATGTAGTCTCAACTACTGAGAAAACTAAGATAGGAGAATCTCTTGAGCCCAAGAGCTTGAGGCTTCAGTGAGCTATGATTATGCTACTCCACTCTAGTCTAGGGAACAGAATGAGACCTCATTTCTAAGAAAATAAAAGTAAAAACAAACACACAGCAATGTAAATTATAATGTTCTCCAAGAGCAAGTATGAAAGAGTAACATAGAGTACTTCAAGTACAACATATAAGAAAGAATTTAACATAGTCAAGAATTCTTCCTGAGCTTTCTCTATTATCTACAAAATATAAAAAGTGTGAGCAGATTTTTGGAAAAGAGGTGTCAATCATTCTTCCTTCCTTTTCATTTTTCTTCCTCCCTTTCACATTCTCTCTCTCATCCTCTTTCTTTTCTTGGAAATATATGAGTTCAGGAAAAGGCATCTCGCTGCATTTCAACATCTGTTATATTTCCAAACCAACACTCAAAGTGAAATTTATATCCATGAATACATTTAGTATTAAATAAGAAACAAATACATTGGGCGGCACCTGTGGCTTATCGAGTAGGGCGCCGGCCCCACATACCGAAGGTGGTGGGTTCAAACCTGGCCTCGGCTGAACTGCAAAAACAGAAAAATAGCCGGGCGTTGTGGCGGGCGCCTGTAGTCCCAGCTTCGTGGGAGGCTGAGGCAAGAGAATCGCCTAAGTCCAGGAGTTGGAGGTAGCCGTGAGTTGTGTGACACCACGGCACTCTACCCAGGGCGATAAAGTGAGACTCTGTCTCTAAAAAAAAAAAAAAAGAAAAAAAAAAAGAAACAAATACATGAATATCAGAAAAATATTAATATTAAAGGAAAAATTCAGATCCAAGAGGCTTTGCATCATAGTAGTATGAAAATTAAGGTAGAATCTTATGAAAATATAAAAAGAAAGCAATGGAATTGAGAATGAATGATTATTTTTGCTTTCTGCAGGGTGAGGGCAGATTTTCCAAAAGTACGATATTAAAAATACATATACTTGAATAAATCACAAGAAGGTAGGGGGAATCTCTAAGGGTCCAAAATATAAGAAGCAGCTGAAATTATACTGGTAACTTGAATCATAAAACTAAGTTACCCTGGAGCATCTGCCATTATGTATAACACCAGGTATTATAGAACCCATAAGGAAAGCAAAACAAAAAACCTTGAGCCCTATAAAGTGGGGAAGGTAGAATTGGTTTTCATTCCATAAAGCTGGAATTTTGAAGACATGTTAACTAAAGAAAGAGCCCCAAAGCATACATATCATACAAATCATGTTAACAGGGAAAATGTCTGGCTCCATGATAAATCTGGGAAGAAAAAAAATCTATATTTTCAGAAATTACAATCATATGTCTACTATCATTTAAATTTCTGATTTATCTATACACCCACTTCATAATAGATGTCTGCCAAATTTAGTAACACCTTGAAGCCACATGTTGAAATTATTTTATAGAAAAGAATTAAACATAGTGATGAAAATATTAGATGGCCACATGCAGAAGAATTAAACAGGACCCCTATCTATCACCACTTACAAAAATTAATTCAAGATTAACAAAAGACTTAAATGTAAAGCACAAAACCATAAGAATTTTAGATGAAATTGTAGGAAAAGGTATTCCGGACATTGGTTGAGACAAAGATTTATAGCCAAGACCCCTAAGTCAATTACATCCACAACAAAAAATTAATAAATGAGATTTGAACAAATTAAAAGTCTTCTGCACAATAAAGGAAATAATCAACTGAGCAAATAGACAATTTACAGAATAGGAGAAAATATTTGAAAACTACATTTAATGAAGTTCTAATATCTAGAATCTACAAAGAACTCAAACAAATCAGCAAAAAAAAAAAAAAAAAAAGTTAAGAAGAGGACATAAGGCATGAACAGAAGTTTACCAGAAGTTTACCATAAGAAGAAAGACAAATGTTCAACAAATATTAAAAAAAATACTCAGTGTCATTAATCATGAAGAAAATACAAATTAAAACCACAATGAAATGTCATTTTACTTCTGTCAGAATGACTCTTATTAAAAATTCAGAGAACAACAGATGCTGATGCGGATGCAGAGAGAAAGGAATGCTTACATGCCATTGGCGGGACTACAAATTAGTACAATCTCTATGGAAAACAATATGGAGATTTCTCAAAGAACTAAAAGTAGACCTACCATTCAATCCAACAATCCCACTATTGGATATCTACCAAAAGGAGAAGTCATTCTATCAAAAGACACCTGCACTTGAATGTTTATTGCAGCACAATTCTTAATTGGAAAAATGTGGAATCAACCTAGTGTCCATCAATTTTTGAGTGGTTTAAAAAATAGTTGTGTTTATTCAGCCATAAAAAAGAATGAATTCATGTTGTACCAATTTGGATGGAACTGGAGACTATTATCCTAGGTGAAGTATCTCAAGAATGGAATAACAAATACCTTATGTACTCTGTTTTAAATGGGTACACACATGCACAGAAAGAAGTAAAAATTGTCAAAATCAAGGGGAAACAAGGAAGGAGGAGGTGTAAAAACCTGTTGTAGGTGCTGAAGGAACAATATTCAGGTGATGGGCACAATTATAACCTTGAGAAAGTTTTATAAAAACTATCCAAGTAACAAAAATATTTGTACCCCCTTAATATTTTGAAATTTAAAACAATTCATTTTTTAAAAGAGTTAACAGCCCAGGGGAGGGGCAAGATGGCCAACTGGAAGCAACTTCTGAAAGAGGCTCCTGTCTAAAAGGAAAGATAACCTCTAGAAACTGCCCAATTGAGCTGAAGACTGGGAGCCCAACTGAGAGAGAGAAGTGATAACTGCAGGTCACCTCTGCTAAGGCAAGCTGCGACTCCAAGAAACCAAGCTTCAGGCAGAGAAACTGAACTAAAGTTTTTCACCATTCTGAACTTCCAGGACACCCTTCCACCCTTATCTGATATACCAGAAGCCTAACCTCTGCTGAAACTGAGGGAGGAGGACTTGAGCAGCGCCCACCCTCCCTATCTGCCTGACCAGGCGGCCTGCCAGGTAAGAGACTCTGGGGCACAACTGAGCCCCCGCCAGGCCCCCCGCGCAGCTCTGATCCGTACTGCACCAGGCTTTGGCCCGCTGCCTGCCATGGCCAGGGTCCCCGCTGGGACCCCTGTGAGGCCCTGATTGGCACCCTGCAGGCTTAGGCCTGCTGCCTGCCTTTGCCAGGGACCCCGTTGAGACCCTGGGGCAAATCCATGCCCACTGCGACTCGGCCCTCCATTTGCAGAGCCAGGGACTCTGCCGGGCCTTGGCTTGCCACCTGTGGTGGTCATGGACTCTGCCAGAACCCCGTGCCTGGCATCTGCCTGCTGCTGACACCGGCCAGGGACTCCACCAGGAACCTGCCAGGCCTCTGCCTGCCTGTCTGCCTGGACCAGGAACTCCAGGACCTGCACAACCCACGTCCTTCCCTATCCTCTCTGCCTCCACACCGGCCCCGCATGTCTGGCCAGGGACTCAGGAGGCAGTGCTACCCATACCCTCCTGCCAGAGCCCTCTTCCCAGCCAGAGACTGCTGGAGGCACAGGCTCCCTTTGCAAAGGCCACCGAGTGCCCCATTCCATGCCCTGCTGCTTGATCTGGGAGTGCCACACTCTGGAGATGCTCCCGCAGCCAGAACTCCCTGGGTGAGACAGTCCCATAGGAGCTACACAGGGTCACTCCCTACAAAGATCCAGCAACAACACAGTGATCCTGCCGGGGTCTGATCTGGGAGAGACACCTCCCCAACTCTGAGGATGGTCATAGGCAACAGTGAAAAATAATCATGAGGCAGAATCAACAGAAAAACTCTGGCAATATGAATAATCAGAGTAGATCAACTCCCCCAAGGAATGACAAGGTACATACAACACAAGATCCCTTGCATAAGCAAATGACTGAGATGTCAGAAATTGAAATCAGAGTCTGGATAGCAAATAAGATCAGTGGAATGGAGGAAAAGATGGAATTAGAATTTCAAGCACTAATCCAAAAGATGACCCAAAAGATGTATCAAGAATTCAACAAATTCAAAGACAAA
>CAUYRH010053860.1:0-13042 GCA_963574655.1 Perodicticus potto | reverse complement strand
TTCACACCTGCTGATGTGGGTCGGACTACATCTTCCTATAACTCGTTCCAGCATTCTTCCAACAGATGTGCACGCTGTTTCTCCTGGGAAACAGCACATGGAGTCCAAGCACTTGATACCTGCATTTGTTTCAGTAAGCTGGAGGGGTTGAAGCAGAAAAAAAGCTAGTTATTTATAGACATGGACTTCTAAAAGCATTAAAAATTACACCAAGCACTTTAAAACAAAAAGTAATGTGTACCAATTTATATGTTTTTCTATAATACAGGAATATGTATAAAAGGCTTTAATTTACTAGAATAACATTTAAAAGCCTTGTGTCCTAAATGAGAAGTCTAGTAAAATTATATAAAAACAAGTAGCTGGACATTATTAAAATCTGTAAAGACAGGCTTTTAATATCTTATTATAATAACTTACTTTGGTCAAAATGATTTATGTCAACCACTCAGAAATTTAATAAATTCTAATTCTTCACATAGTTTTCATTTAGGTAAAATACTTCTGCAATTTCACTTAAAATGTCTAGCCATGGAGACAAGTAGAGTAGTCGGAAGCCTAGGAAGTAACAGCGGGCAGGACCTAACCCCAACCTTCACTAACACACACGTAACACAGCAACAGCAATAGTAGCAAACGCTTTGTGTAGTGTTTACTATGTGCCAGGTTCTAAGCACTCTACATCATATATCCACTCCGTAATGGTTTTTGAAAAAAGCATCAGTTACCTTAAAATACTAAACAAGTATTAACTATGTTAATTAAGTGGTAACTATGCCCATATTTAGCTTATTCTGCTTTTAAACAGTTAAACTGATGGCACATGGATTAAAATTTATTAAACAAGTGAATAAGCAATAATATTATGAAATTGAACTTTCTGAAAGTATGCAAGATTCGTATCGATTCAGAAATAAATGACCCAGCAAAGTAACTGAATTCCATACTACTGACAATTTCAATTGTGCTAAAATGAAGGAGAAGGAGGGAAATGGTATGATCGTGGAGCTCAATGAATCCCAACCCTGGTTTTGCTAGTGCTCCTAAATTTCTCAAGGGCTGTTGTTTCAAAAAAATAAATCTTATTTTAATTCACTTTCCTTTATACATATAGCATTACATATAACAAATCTTTTGAAGATACAGAAGAAAGAAAACAATAAAATTAAACTGATTGGAGAGCTGCACTTCCACGAAGGTTGGGAATCACCGTACGTTGGGTGTGGGCATGGCAACAGAGGACACATGCAGAAACGCTCACAATGGACAGAAGAGATGGATGTGGTGGAACAAAAATAACCTGGGATTCTGAACATCAGCGATTGGTGATGTCCTGCAAGGTCCATGCTCAGAGTAACACAGAATACCGTTCCTGTTTGGCAAGTGCCTGATTGCTCCAATATCCTAGCATCTGCTAAACACTGAGAAAAAGCCAAACTTTACTGTTTTTTAGGTCAGTTTAGGGCACTGTTTCTTAAACTGTGTTTCATGAGATGTTTATAGACATCTCATGAAACAAAGTTTCTGTGGCCAGTTAAGTCTGGGAAATTCTTGGGCGGCTCCTGTGGCTCAGTGAGTAGGGCGCCGGACCCATATGCCGGAGGTGGCGGGTTCAAACCCAGCCCCGGCCAAAAACTGTAAAAAAAAAAAAAAAAAGTCTGGAAAATTCTAATTCAGTGAAGTTCTAAAAACAGATTTTTCTTTCTTTCTTTATTTTTTTGAGACAGAGTCTTGCTTTGTTACCTAGGCTGCAGTATGGTGGCATCATCGTAGCACTCTGTAACCTCAAATGATTATCCCGCTTCAGCCTTCCAAATAGCTGGGACTACAGGTGTGCACCACTGTGTCCAGCTAACTTTTTCTAGTTTTGGTAGGGCTGGGGGTCTCCCTGCTGCTCAGGCTGGTTCCAACTTCAGACCACAGCAATCCACCTGCCTTTACCACTCACAGGTGTGAGCCACCAGACATGGCCCTAAACAGACTTTTTAAGTTAAGAATTGCCAGTAAGTCAGGACAAATGGTCCCACTCTGTAGAGGACGCTTAAGATACTGTAATTCTCCCACTCGTTATCTTAATGAACCCTCTCTTCACTAACCCCTCAGCCAGAAGAAAATTAATCAACACTAGAAGAAGTAGTTGGAGAAGGGCAGACTTTAGTACAGAATTTCTTCAGTTTCCTCGTTTCCTTTTTGGGTCTCTGGGCTCTGACTGATTGCTACAATACCTCCTTCGCAGCTACCAAGACTCTATCATTGCTGTCTACTCAAAGGATAAAGTCTAACGCTCTAAGAACCTTGAGGGCACCCTATTCCCTGACCCCAGGCTGCCTTTCCTACTCTACTTCCCAGTGTTCCCAGTGTAGACCCCACTGCAGCCAACCGGGCAGTTTTCCCTGCTGGTGGGCATGTGTTGGGGCCTGCTGCCAATTAGGGTCAGAATGCTGAACCCTAAACCAAAGTTCCATTTACACTCCATCATCTTCATGAAACTGCCCTTACCTCTCCAACTATGAGTAATCTCTTTCTATTCTACTGCATGTCTGTTTCACTTAAACGGCATACACACTTAAAATTCAGTATTGAGCAAGGTACCAGGCCAGTTTCCACAAGGGATAGCAACCCTGCCCTCAGTCTAGTGAGTGAAAGGTAAAGAAGGATGTGTCAGAGAAGACGGGTCAGGAACCCTTGCTGACAGTGTTGGATTAATGGAATGCTTACTGTGCGTGTGCAAGCTACTCTGTTAGCTGCTTGTCACAGACACTCTCATTTAACTTACAGCAGGTCTTTGGACTGGGAACCATAATCATGGCCATTTTATAGATGAGGAAACAAAGAGGTGAACAATCTGTCCAAGGTCACCACTCAAGAAAGGCTGAACCTTGGTTTCTTTGATTCCACTGCCTTCTTCAATTCTGCCACAAGGCCGCCTGCTGAGACAAGAGGCAGAGCTCAGACCCAGCTGTCAGTGGCTCTGGTGGGAAGGCATGAAAGATTTGACAGCAAAGAATTAGAAGACATCTTTAAGGATGAGGGCCTTTCAATAGCTGGTGACGGGGGAGAAAGGGCACACCAAGCTGAGTGAAAGAAATGAGTAACTGTATGTGCACAGGGGTGTGGTGTGTAGTCAGACCAAACTTAACCTAAGTAAAGGGTAGTGTGATCCACGGATCAATGTCAATCCATGAACACTTTGTTACTGGCTCATGAAGAAATATGCATTTCTGGTCTGTGAGAATAAGAGTTCAAAAAACCCCACAGCGATTTGACAGAATACTTTTATGACTGGTAAATCTAATACTCATTTTAAAATTGAGGTTTATTTTATATATCTCTTAAATTTCATTTCCTTAGTAATTCACTTTTATCATATTTTGAAAAGTTTGGGTCTATAATGGACTAGAAATTAAAAATAAGGTAACAAAACAAGAAAACAAACTGGTCCTTAGCCACATTGACTTGGGGAGCACTGAACTAGACCAGAAATTGTGAGTATGTATCTTTTCTTATGCATCTTGGTTTAACCACATGTGCTTTGCCCAAAGCTGGTGCCCACTCGAGTGACAGACCCACTGAAGACAATATCTAGAAGGTCAGCAGCATGGGGGTCCACAGACACGCAGGATACTGGTCAGGTCTGGGTCTGACCTTAAGGAATTACCTTGCTTTGCATTCATCATCTTTCACTTTTAAACCTAAGGACAGGTGTTAAAATATAGACAACCCCAAAAAGGAAAGAAACATCTTGAAATGTCAAAAATATTATAAAGAAATGATCTCTTCAGATCACCATTCAAATTAAACAAAATATATTTCCTTTCTTCCCTAAAGAGGAAAAACTCCAACTACTTTGAAAATACTTGAATGGTGGTCAACTATGTTTCTGTGAGGCCATCTATGGAAAATGCTGTACTGTTCTTAGCAAACCTCCAAGCTCTGCTACTTTCTTACACCTTTGATCCCAATCCCCAGGAACTGGGAGCTGACCCAGACTATCCCCACCCACAGCTGCCAGTGTAACTGGGGGGCAGGGATGGGGCAGAGCATTTGGATAGCTCCTCATTCGAAGTACGGACAGGGCATCATTACATTTTGGAGGGGACTACTTGTAAGTACTAGAAAAGAAAAAAGCACAGTAACAGGAGTGACATCCTACCTGGGGGCACTATGAAATAGATTTTAATTTACTAGAAATTTCCATTTGTTGGTAAACTCTGCTTTCTGCCACACTTGCTTTCCAGGAACAACCACATAATTTAGTGTTTGACAGGCTGCTGAGCAAAAAAACTATGTACATTCAACATGACTAATAAAAATGTTCACCTCTACAGAACTTGCATTATGAAATGAATTCTGGCTCATTGCTCTTATTTCCATTATTTTCTTATCAATGATGGTGAACACTTAGAAGTTTCTCTTACTGCTTACATAAAAAAAATTCTTCTTAAATCTTAAAATCTTCCTTAAATCTTATGTTAAAAAGTTACCTTATTATCTAATATTTGCTTTACCCATGCCTGTAACATTCTATCAAGTCAAATTCATTTTTAAACATTTAGATAAGAACTGTCAAACCATTAGCCATATTAGGTTTTCACCCTTAAAATTGTTTTAATGAATTGATTAATTTAATCTATTTTTTAGACATAGGGTCTCTCTCTGTTGCTCAGGCTATAGTGCAGTAGCAATATAGCTCACTGCAACCTTGAACTCCTGAGCTCAAGCTCTCCTCCCCCCTCAGACTCCCCAGTAGCTAGGACTACAGGCATGTATCACTATGCCAGCTAATTTTTAAAATTTTTTTGTAGAGACAGAGTCTCTCACTGCCTTGGCAGGTTGGTCTTGAATTCCCACCTCAGTGCTGGGATTACAGGATAAACCACTGTGCCTGGCCTCAAAACTGTTTTATATACTGGATAATCAGTGAGCACCTTGTATAACCTTAAAGAAGGTATCTGGAAAGAAGCCTTCAACTGTAATTCTGAACAAAAACCAAAAACCAAAACAGGTGTGTTTAAGAAACAGTTTTTCTTTTTAATGTGAAATCAGAAGTCATCAAGTATTACTGATCCCCAAATCTGGTTAAGAATCATGAAATTCCTAAAACAAGTGATAGCTCCATCTCATCATTTAGAAATGGAGGTAGACATTTAGTGATTAGTAACTGGCATATCTTACTCAAGGCCTGTTTCTCCAAAATCTGCTTCAAGCTCACATTCACTCCTCTAAACTTCCTGCCCCCTTCCTTTCTCCCTAAGGAAAATAAACAACAACTTTGATGGATAGTTTAAAATATTTCCATACTGCTTTTTAACTAGTAAGCCCTTCACATGAGCTTTCCTTGGAACTCAATCAGGGCATATTAAAAAACTAAACATCTTTTTACAACAAAGCACAATATAAGATACATACAATGTAAAAATAATCATATGAAGCATACCCAAACAAAATTAAAATTCAGAATTTTTTTCAATTGATAAATAACATAATTAACTTTCCATTCAGGGCAATTCACTAAATAAATCTAAGTTAAAAAATATGTCACATAGATAATAATTCATTCTTCAAATTATTATTCTGTTCCCTGGTCTGACTTACAGTGTAGTTAAAAGATTTATAATCAAGTAGCTTTGTTTTTGTTTTAAAGTTTCACCATTTGCTTATCTCAGATGAGACAACAACATTTTCTTGACCACTAATTATAATAAGCAAAATGTTAATTAGTTCAAGTAAAATACAATTTTAGTGGTAGGAACTTTTATCCTCCACAGTTGCTATTAATGAAAATATTTGTATATCCAAGAGGTTGTGAGGGTTTATTCCTCAAGAGGGGAATAAATTAAGCCCTCATCAGTTCATTTTTTTTTTTTATTAAAAAGATACAACTATGAAAATTTATGAAACATAAAAATGGACAGTTTACTGATATCAGTCAATAGAAAGTTACTCAGTAAGCACTCATTCATTTGATCACTCAACTTAAGAGGTAGGCTTACATACATAATTCAGTATCTAACTACATTAAGATGTATAAAGTGATATACAACACATCTTCCTGGGGGAAAATGATTTCAGATATAACAGAAATAGTATGACATTTTCAAAAGGAGAAGTGAAAAGGAATAATTTCACAATAGGTTGTGAGAATACCTTTCCAGGTTAGAATTAAACATAAAGTTTGATTTACCACTGTGAGTCTAAAGAAAGACTATTAAAATTTCAGAGATGGACATATGAAAAATGTAAAGACCACAAAAAAGAAAAACAAGAAAACCAAAACAACACATGGGAAACAGTGAAGGCATTAGTAAGGCAGAAATGGAAATGTCAAGTCAGTTCTCCCACGACATGCCCCAAGTGTGAGGACTTGGCGGATGAGTCCCCAGGAAGGTCCAGCGCAGTACTACCTAGTGCACGCAACAACTGTCCTGCTGGCTGCAAGCCTCAGCTAGCAGGTGCCTACTGTCCTCCCCTCTGTGCTGGCTTTCAGCAAATTCATATGCTGAGCTGACTGAACCCTTATCTTCTTCCATCTGGAAGGACAGAAAAGCAACAAGTCTCATATTACAGAATGATACTCTTCGCCATATAAAGGTTTAAAATTAAAACAAGTTGGGGTCCACAGTCTGTGAGGCACAAATGAATGTTCACACAACAGCACATTTACTGTCACAAAAGAAGGCTAACAGGAACTTCTAAAGGGAAACACAAAGCATACAAAATAAAGCCGTGATTTTCCAGTGCACAGAGCTGGTACTAAACACACAGTACAGCTGAGTTAAAACCATGTCTCCTTCAATAAAATTCAATTTCTTCTATTAAATTCATTGCTACCAAGATTTAGGGTTCTTACTGCAATGTTGTCTCTAATTTCTCACCTCTCATGTCCCCTTCTCAGAAGACTTCTTTATTGTCATTGGGCTTCAGCAGACTAGAATGATCACGTGCCTTACAAATGTATGTGTAACGGGCTTGACACGATTTATTTAACAAAATAAATTTGATACTTAATTTGAAATGTATTATTGATCAGGGTCAAATAATTTATATAAACTTGTTCTTTGTTTTTTCTATAAAGATCTTTTAGAAAGTTTAATAACTTCCCATGGCCATACTTATTTTAACTTTTCTTAAATTATAGGAAAATATCCTTAATAAATCAATAAATTTTGCCTCCTCTGTATGTGTTTTTTGGTCTTAGGATTGAACAATAATTATTTCTATAAAAAAAGCTCTGGTGAATCTCTGCATAAATAAAAGAATAAGCAGTAGAATTCCTTGGCTTCAAGAGTATAGTAAGTTAATAGGAACACAGTTTATTAAATTTGCCTCTAATGGGAGGGAGAAATACGCAAAATGAACTTTCCTTTATTCAAAAGCAAATTGTTAATAGTTTTATGTTAATGGTTCTTAAGATGTGCTAAAGATTTGAAAGTGCTTAAAGATACCTGATATCTTCACAATCTTCCTCCCTACCACAGAGTGAAGAGTTAAGCTATCAGGGACCACACTGATGGAGGACTAGTCAGTGTAGTTTAAAAACAAGATGTATTCAAAATGCATAGGCTGCACCAGCAGATGCATCACCAGAGGTCACTCACTGCTCATTTTGAGTAACAGTTACTTCTATCTGGCTTTGGGTGCACCATAATATTTCTCCTTTTTGTTTTCTTAGATGCTGATAGTAAGTAAATAGACCATAGTATGTAAAATGATTATTTGGTAGGTGGAAAACCTAGAGGTTCAGAAAGCTGAACAGACGTGGTTAGAGTCTGTTGCAGTAGCACCAGTGTGGTGCTGGTATTCAAGCCTCCACTTCCTCAGCAGTGCACCACCTGATTGGAGAGGGGCTTGCAGAAAGACCATCTCACCAATATCCTTCTCTCACTGTGACCTTCACACATGAATGTTAAGCTTACTACTTTTTTTTTCAGTTTTGGCAGGGGCCAGGTTTGAACCCACCACCTCCGGTATAGGGGGCTGGCATCCTACTCCTTTGAGCCACAGGTGCTTCCCTAAGCTTACTTCTTTATTACAATAATCTGGAGTCTAGGATCTCATTGATTATGATTTTCTTTCCACTTTCATTTAAAGTCCACTATTGCTAGCTGGGCAGGGTGGCTCATGCCTGTAATCCTAGCACTCCAGGAGGCCGAGGGGAGGTGGACTGCCCTGAGCTCAGAGTTTTAAGACCAGCCTGAGCCAGAGTGAGACCCCTGTCTCTTAAAAACAAACAAACAAAAAAAACCAACAAAAGCCTAGTATTGCTCAAAAAAAGTGGCTTCATTTAAGCTAATCATATTTTTCATATGATTTCATAAAAATATGATTAATCACAATGCAAAAGTTATCTTCAATTGACAAAAGAGTGGCCAGAGTATTCTTGACCAGAGTATTCTTTAAAATAGTGAGTACTGCCTTAGAGTACTCAAAAATATAGCAGAAACCTACTGTTTTTAGAAAATCACCTACCAATGTAATTGTGATATTCATTTGTATATTCATGTATAATTATTATACCTTTGCCATTAAAAGCAGAATATTTAAGTTAAAGCTAACACTAATGCAAAATCTGAAAAATTTGATGAAACTTTAAAAGGTTATTTAAATGGGGCTTTGTCAAAGCCATTCATTTGATCAAATAAACATAGACCAGGAAGAAACCATGAGAATAAAAAAATTTTTTTAAATACATAAGAAAGAATACATCAGGTATTGACAGGGTAAGAAACTGAAAAGTGTTAAAACTAAAAAAGCTTTAGTTATAGTTAAACCATATTGAAGTTAATTCATGTTTCTGGGATCTTGATATCAAAAGCTCTAAAATCTAAGTTTTCATTCCTTTCCATCAAAAGACATGTCTAAACTACCAGTTACTTTTTGCAGAAAATAATGAATCTGTCTGTGGAGATAAAGGTCTATAGAAAACATAAAGACACAATGTTCAATTTATAGATGCACTAAATAGTAGCAAAGGTTCTGAAATGTTTCAGCAGCCATTACGGTGTACAAACACAAATATGCACATGTATTTACAACGGATTAAGCCAAGATAAAAAATAGGCAACTCTCACTTCCAAGTAGCTACAACTTAATACTTATATGATGAATATTTGTAGCTTTAATTACTCAACATGCAAAAGCATTCTTAAATATGACAAGCAGAAGCATTAGAATTGTGCTAGAAAAGATAAAGGTATAAAAATATATAATAAGGTATAGATCTCTGTCCTGTTACCATGCTGAATTTTCCTGAGGTTTCTTCTCGAAGAAGAAATAGATATATTTTTTAGGTTTCAACAAACATTAATAAAGGTCAAATCAGCCAGAGACAGAGCTATGCTAACAAAAACATTCCACTGTTCATTCATGCCTCTGCCCATCTTTCAGATACTGTTCAATTGACCCTTAGCATGCAGAAGAGGTAATGAGACTCTGCTCCGCCTACTCTACCTAAGTTTGCTCAGCTGATTCCTGGCCCTCGACAATGGCTGCAGTGCGATGAACTCGTCACTTAAAGCGACTGTGTTGGAGTACATCTATAAGTGGACAGAAAAGGGATGGGACACACGACAAGTCAGTGAGCTGTATTTATCACCTAAGAGACAGACACAGGACAAGTTTTGTAAATACATCTGTTCCTACGTGAGTAAGAAATATACATAATACACATATATGATTGACATAGGTAGGGCTGTTGGCTTTGCCACTGAAAGAATTTATTCTTGGCTCAGCACGAAGAATTTATTCTGTAGAATTTATTCTGTAGCTCAAGCGGCTAAGGCCCCATCCACATACATCTGAGCTAGTGGGTTCGAATCCAGCCCTGGCCTGCCAAACAACACTGACAGCTACAACCAAAAACTAAAACCAAGCGTTGCGGCGGGCAGCTGTAGTCCCAGCTACTTGGGAGGCTGAGGCTAGAGAACTGCTTAAGCCCAGGAGTTTAAGGTTGCTGTTAGCTGTGATGCCACAGTACTAACCAGGGCGACAGCTTGAGGCTCTGTCTCAAAAAAAAAAGGATTTATTCTTTACACTTAATTCCACATTCTTATTGTGGAGAAAAACACAGCTCAGAATCAACACTGCCAGCTCTTCTTCTGATATCATCTTTCATGCTCCTTCTGGTAAACAGCAAGTAGTTGATAAGTTTCTAGTCATTTCCCCATCATCTGAAGTCAAAGTGATGGGATAAAGCTGAAATAATAAGAATTCCTGCCTATACCAAAGGAATAATGTCACATAAGGGATTCGAATGACCATATACTATTTCAGTAAAAAAGGAAAAACAAAACTAATAACAAAAAACTACCTTAGAAGTCTAGAGATCTCCTGTGGAAGTAGAGATTTCTTTCTTGGATTAGCCCACTTAGAACATATAGTTGTCATTTAGAATAATGAATTTGGTGAGCCAAAAAGGAAGATTATAATGGCTTTCACACATAGATGAAATGACTGATTTACTGTACATTCCTTTTTTTTTTTGAGACAGAGTCTCAAGCTGTTGCCCTGGGTAGAGTGCTGTTGTGTCACAGCTTACAGCAACCTCAAATTCTTGGGCTTAAGCGATTCTCTTGCCTCAGCCTCCTAAGTAGCTGGGACTACAGGCACCCACCACAATGCCTGGCTATTTTTTTTGGTGGTAGTTGTCACCGTTGTTTGGCAGGCCCGGGTTGGATTCAAACCCGCCAGTTCCAGTGTTATGGGGCTGGTGCCCTAGCCAGTTGAGCTGCAGGCACCGAGTCTGTACATTCCATTTTTAATTAGTTTTAATTTATGGTAAAAGAACCAAAATATATGAACACTTTATACTTTTAACTTATGGAAAGGCCTACTTTAAAGTATCAGATATTTCCTATGTAAAAATAACAAGAATATCATATATCATTGGAGCATTAAGAAATCTCTATGAAAAGACTTCAATAAGTTTGCCAATTCTCTGTCTATGGTAGAGTTTCTAAGGATAAATATAAATAAATTTGACTACAGATTGAATATCTCTAATCTGAAAATCCCAAATGCTTCAAAATTCAAAACTTTTTAAGTATGAACATGATGTTGAAAGAAAATGCTCACTGGAGCATTTTAGATTGTGCATTAGGGATGCTGAACAAGTACAATGCAAATATTCCAAAAAAAAAAAAATTCTAAAATCTGAAATGATCATTTTGGATAAGTGATAGTCAATCTGGCGGAGCCTGTATCTCAGTGGGTAGGGCGCTGGCCACACCGAGGCTGGCGGGTTCAAACCCGGCCTGAGCCAGCTAAAATCAACAATGACAACTGCAACCAAAAAATAGCTGGGTGTTGTGGCAGGCACCTGTAGTCCCAACTACTTGGGAGGCTGAGGCAAGAGAATCACTTAAGCCCAAGAGTTTGAGGTTGCTGTGAGCTATGATGCCACAGCACTCTACTGAGGGCGACATAGTGAGACTCTGTCTCAAAAAAAAAAAAAAAAAGTGATAGTCAATCTATATTTACTTCTATAAAGAACTGAGTTTTAAAAATGATGCGATTCATATATTTTGGCGAAATACAATTGAATGTATGCCCAGAGAGGGAGACAAATGAATTTCCATAAAGATAATGGATGATATATAAAAAAGAATGATTTTATTATAAACATTTATCTCTAAAGATTAGAAAAAGTAAGACAGGTAAACTTTTTTTTTTGAGACAGAGTCTTACTTTGTCACTCCTGGTACAGTTCCGCGGCGTCATAGCTCACAGCAACCTCCAACTCTTGGGCTTAAGTGATTCTCTTGCCTTAGCCTCCCAAGTAGCTGAGACTATAGGCACTCGCCACAATGACCAGCTATTTTTAGAGACAAGGTCTCGCTCTGGCAATCCACCCACCTCAGCCTCCTAAGTGCTGGGATTACAGGAGGGAGCCACTGTGCCTGACCAGACAAGCCTTTCTGATTTATATTTAAGTAATATATTGCACAGTGGGCAAGTCCGTCCATACTGACAGAAATACAGCAAAGGCAGACAAAGTAATCAGATTTGCAAGTTTTTTTTAGCCCCATTTAGGGATCACTATCACAGAGCAATATTTTCTTTCTTTTTTTTTTTTTTCCTGAGACAGAGTCTCACTATGTCGCTCTCAGTAGAGTGCTGTGGTGTCACAGCTCACAGCAACCTCAAACTCTTAGGCTTAAGCAATTCTCTTTCCTCAGCCTCCCAAGTAGCTGGGACTATAGGTGCCCACCACAATGCCCGCCTATTTTTTGGTTGCAATTATTTAGCTGTTGTTTAGCAGGCCTGGGGTGCGTTTGAACCCACCACCTTTGGTGTTATGTGGCTGGCGCTGTAACCTCTGTGCTATGGGCGCCAACCACAGAGCAACATTTTCTTCCTCATTGTACTTACAAATTTTTTTTTTTTACTGAGGTCCACCTGTATACAGATCCAATTTTAGGTGTTTCTCACTCACTATCTCTAACAACCTTGTAAGGTAGTAATTATTATTCTGATTTTACAGAGGAGGTAACTGAGGCTTAGCAAAGTGACCTGATTAAGTACATATATCATTTATATAAATACATAAAACTGTATTTGAATTCAGGTATGTCGGCTTTCACAGGACGCAGTTTCAATACTGTTAAAACGTATATTGGCTAGGATTATCTTACCAAAGCAAATAAACGGTAGAGAAATGTTGATATGACCTATTGAAATTAAAACCAATTCACTGTTCAGGGAGTCTAACTCAAATCTATAAATACTTAGGGAATACTTTTTCTATTTTTAGAATAAATACACAAATTTCAAAAATTCAAACAAACTTTGTTTGGAATGTTGTAAACATGTTGAAAAAAATCTCAACCTAAGCAGAACTACATGATTCATAAACTCAGGGTTTACCAGTGTATAAGAGGTTGATTAGAATATATTCTTTTTTTTTTTTTTTTTTTTTTTGAGACAGAGCCTCAAGCTGTCACCCTGGATAGAGTGCTGTGGCATCACAGCTCACAGCAACCTCCAATTCCTGGGCTCAAGTGAGTCTCTTGCCTCCGCCTCCCAAGTAGCTGGGACTGCAGGC
>CAUYRH010053859.1:0-38923 GCA_963574655.1 Perodicticus potto | reverse complement strand
GCCACAACGCCCGGCCATTTTTTGGTTGCAGCTGTCATTGTTGTTTGGCAGGCCTGGGCTGGATTCGAACCCGCCAGCTCAGGTGTATATGGCTGGCGCCTTAGCCTGTTGAGCCACAGGCGCCAAGCCACATGTTACACTTTTTATTAAAAGTTTCCTTATATGTCCTTACATGTTACACTTTTTATTAAAATGAGATCACAGTGCATATGTTGTTTTTTTCGGTCAGTGATCTCTACCTTCCATTACAGTAAATTTTTATCTTATCAAATTCACAGTTGGCCAGAAATTGTCCCTACGGGTGGTTTGTCCAAATTGGTGTATAGGACCATGTGTCTGCTGAGTTCCCTGAAGGCTGTATAAGCAACCAGCTGGATTTGTGATTGGGCAGAATCCCTGTTGACCAAGTCTCAAGAGCAGCCCTGGCTGCAAGAGGAAGTCAGGTCATCTGGAGAATCTGCCCAGTAGACTTTTGCATCTTCCAAAGGAACAGGCAAAAAGAGGATGCTGGGGCGACTGGGATGAACCTCTGGGGTATTTACTGTCATTAATATTAATGTCGCATCCCTGTTAATTCCTCTATTCACAGCTTGTTGCTGTTCACATTTACTTGGTTCTTAAGGAACTGCCCTCCCATCTCCCCTCCCCGCCCAGGCCAGGGTGTCCACAGTGGCCTCTGCCTTCTCCTACACCAGGTCAGGGGTGCCACTTGGTTGTGTTTCTAGTTCTCAGGAGGCCACCCTGAAGGTGGCTGCTCTGTTCTGCACTAGTGGGTGCCTCTGGCCCTTCCACCTGCCCAAGGACTGCCGGTGTATGAGGCCAGGGGTGGAGGGGTCGGGGGGAGAAAAGAGAGAGATACATATATCTCCTCCCAAGGATATTCCCTCCTGAGTACCTACTGCCAGGGTGCTCTGGTTATGCAACCCGCATTTCGTACAGGGCTTGACAGTTTCCAGAGCGCTCATGTGGTGTTTGATTCTCCATGGCAGTCCTGGAGATTTGCTTGTTCTGTGAAACCCTGCTGGAGACAGCTTACAAGAAATAAATAAAGTCGTAAAATTTTTTTTTAAAAACATTTAAAAAGGTGGGAAAATATAAAATGAAAAAGGGAGGGAAGGGAGCATGGGGGGCCTCCTGGAGACAAAAGACATGTGAGGGACACAAAGCAGAGATTATGATCTTTGAGTTTGTTTTTGTTTTTGTTTTGAGACAGAGTCTTTCTCTGTCCCCAGTCTAGAGTACAGTGGCATCATCGTAGGATGCTGCAACCTGAAACTCCTGATCTAAAGCGGTCCTCCTGCCTTAGCCTCCTGAGTAGCTGGGACTACAGGCACGTTTCACCACACTTGGCTAATTTTTAAAGTTTTTCGTAGAGATGGGGGTCTTGCTATGTTGCCCAGGCTGGTGTTAAACTCCTGCCCTCAAGACATCGTCCTACCTCAGCCTTCCAAAGTGCTAAGATTACAAATATGAACCACTGTGCCCAGCCCATATCTCTGTTTTGATTTTTGTTATTGTTGAGTTTAGGGATGGAGCACAGCACTTTGTGGGAACATGCAAATGCTGGGAGTCACACCACTGTGTCCTTCCTCCCCTCAGTGGCCTGACCTCCTTCTAGGTGGTGGGCTTAACTGTCTGTCCATACCAGTGCACTGATCCTGAGCTCAGGTCCCAAAGCCCTAGTGACTCCACTACCACCTGTGTGGCCTTGGGAAGTTCATTAACCTCTCTGAGCCTCAGTTTCCTCATTTGTAAAATGAAAATAACAAAAGTATCTACCTTACAGGATTGTTGTGAGGGCTACGTGAAGTAGTACTGTTGAAATGCTTAGTACAGTAATCAGCACACAGTAAGCATTTGCATGTGGTGGTGGATCATTATCAATACTATCAATTAATAATCAGAATAATAGAATTATTGTTGGCATTGTAACTTAGACATTTCCCTGGTGGTCTTGGGAGTGGGCTTGTGGGCCTTGTGGGTGGCACAGGTGAGAGGAGCTGTGGAAGGCACCACGGGTAGAACTGGTGGGCAACCAGAAGTGGGGTACGCAGGGAGGCAGGGTCTGGCCAGGGCCCCGGGAGCTGGGAGTGATAAGGAGAGCATGGGAATGCATGTGAGAGCGGAGAGGCAGCCCAGGGTGGAGATGTTGCTTTCTGGTACACTGCCCCTGGAGTGAGGCTGGCTCAGACTGGCTGGTAAGAGGGAGCAGCTGGTCTAAATGAGGCTCCAGAGGGTAGGGAGGAAGGGGAGAGGTGAAGGCAGAAACCGACAGAACCTGAGCTCTTAGCCTCACGTTACAGACAGGCTTCCAATCCACCTTGCGTAGGATGTTCTGCTTATGGTAGGAAAGATTGTCGTTAAACATCATGGTGAACTTGTCTCAGGCATTGGAGACGTGGGAGCAGGGGAGAGAGGTGGAAGGTGGCACTTGTGTCTTTGAGGGCTTTCAGGACCTGAGAACTCCTGGAGCTGTCTGGATGAGGGGAGCCTGTCTGTCAAGGAGTCCCTAAGTGGGCAGGGCAGTGCAGGGGCAGCAGGGCTCTAAGGAGAAGGCTGTAGGTGACAGGAAGTGGATGCAGGCTCACCAGGCCTGCCACCCCCAGGAAATAGCCATGCTCTTCCTTCCATAGTGGGTGTGCTGAGAAGGCCGAGTGGTGGTATGAGAGGCTCCGGCAGGTGGGAAGGGCTGGAGGACCCCCGGTTTTCTTTGCCAACGGGCAGTAAGAATGCCCAACCCAGGAACCAAGAGCCACATGTAACTCGGAATGGCTCAGCACCCCCGCCTTAGTGTCCAGCCAGATCTCCATCTGTGAGAGGCTTTGGGGTAGAGTAGGGAGTAGGGATTCTGGGGTCAGGGACAAGGAACCAGGGAAGACACTTTCCCACCCCAGGAGCTCAAGCTGTCATGGTTACATCTGCTTCCTGTTTGATTCATCTCAAACAGCCGAAGGGGGGTGGCACTGGCTCTCAGCTAGGGCTACCGCTGTGTGGGGCTGTTTACAACAGCCGCGTGTGGGATTCCCAGAAAGAGACTCCAAACCGGACATCCTGCGGCTGCAAAATACCCAGGTGTTAAGAGCTAAAAATAGATAACCCAGGCCCCAGCTGCCCAGAGGTGGCGGGACAGGGGCACGCTCACAGTGGAGGCTGGAGGGCTGGCCCTGCAGCCCTCACATCCAACCTCCTGCCTGGAGCCAGTAGAGCTGCTCCGTCCCTGTGCCCCAGGCTGACAGGGGCCTGCGTCTGGGTAGACCAGCATCCTGGCTTGCTCACCTGCCGCTGCCTGAGCCCCTGTCCTGATGCGTGGTTGTTCCCTCTGCCTTTAAGAAATGGCCCAGCTTGCTTTGGGATGCTAATGAGCAAGGCTTAGAGGGACTGGTGGGCTCCTAGAGAAAGGACAGGGCAGGACATCCCAGAGCAGGGAACCTGGGGCCGATGCTCCTCTTAAACCTCACCCTGTTGCCAGCTCCATTTCCAACATCCTGTCCCAAATCACTGGTTGGTTTCTGTGATGTCAGCCACTCTAAGTGATTATTCAGTAAGGCCCTCACAGGTGCCCAAAGACGAAATAGTCAACATCTTTCTCTCACCTGCACAGCGGGGGTTACTGCTGGCACAGGTGTCTGTGGGACCATGTGATCTTTTGGTCTTTTCCTGTGCCCATCTAAGTCCTGCATTTGTCCTGTGCCAGCTGGCCTTTGGCGAGTAGAAATGCTACTAAGGGGCCATGGGGGGTATCAGTTGAGAGTGTGAATTCTAGAGCCCAGTTGCCTGGACTTGAGTCCCAGCTCAGCCACTCTGCATTGTATGACCCCAGACAAGTTATTTCGTACTGCTGTGCCTCAGTCTATTCATCTAACTAATGGGGATAGAAACAACAACCACCTCATACGGGGTGGCCAGGTTAGCAGTTGAAGAACTCTTGGCACAGTAACATTCAGGTGGGAGAGAAAGGGAAGAGACTACAGTTGGGAGAGGTTGGGGATAGGAGAAGGGGCAGTGTTGGGCATCTGGGAGAAGGGGGTCTGCAGCAGAGGAAAGGGGGGAGTTGGACCCAGACATTGAATTGCTGACACTAGAAGGGAGACTGCCAGCCAACTGCAGGGGGCAAACAGTAGCCTCTGCCATCTAGGTAGCACCCAGGTATGTGGGCCACTTCACACACAGCACTGCCAGCCCCAGGTGACCTCATCCAACCAGGTCTCCTTATCTCCTGATTACAGGAGGGGCAGCCAGGCTTGCCCAGGTTATACTGTTTCTGCAGTCCCTGCCAGTCACTGACGGGGTCCCATCTGACCAGTGTCCTCCGTGCATTGGACCCTCAGTTCTCTAACAGTGTATAGCCTGCCAGGCTTCATGTGGCCCCCTGCTGGGTTCTGGATATATCTGAGCAAGAAGTACCAAAATAATGGGCAGTATTGAGAATTTGTGGAAGGGACACACAAGAAATAAAAAGGAAAGTTCAAGGGTGTTTAGGATAAATGAGAAACTTCTTGTTTTATATTTTTTCTGGGCTCTTTAAATTTCTTTTTAGTATCAGCAAGTAGTGTATTTTTTTCAAAAGTTTTTAAGACTATGGGCTGTATTTTAAATTCCTTAAAAGTAAGAACCAAGTTTCATCCGTATTTCCATCTTTTCAACCCCGAGATCAGTGACTTCCTGTAGAGTTTGTTTGACCTTTTGGGTTTTTGCTGCACTGCCTGGCCTGGCTAGACCCCTGGCCTGCCGGGTGGCTATGACCTTGCCCTTCTCCTCACTCTGTCCTCCTCTGCCAAGTGAGAGCCTTGGCCTGAATGATCTCTAGAGCCTGGAAGAGCTGCTCCTCCGTGCTTAGCCCTTGCTCTGTGTCAGGGAGGCCTGGCAACCACAATGTTCTTTCTCCTGTTTATTTATTCTTGGATCTTCCTGAAGCCATTTCACCCCTAGCTTTCATCCTCTCTGCCAGCCCTCATGCAGAGTCAAGCTTTGTCTGGTCTGTATCAGAGAAAGAGAACCAGGGGCAGCAGCCCAGGGGGTGGAGGGATTCGGCCCGAACTCAGGACTGTGGCCTCCTCCTGTGGCCTGCTCTCTTTCTGCTGATGCTTGAGTCTTCTCCTACTTTTTTTTCAGCTAGTCAGGAGACCAGGTAGGTGGGAACAGCCCCTACAAAGACATCTGAGGCATTGGAAGGCGGCTTCTAGGGGGCAGTGCTCCTAGGGAAGCCCTCTCTCTGAACGAAAAGCCCCTGGGAGAGCAGGTGGTTAGCAAGACTCAGTTTCTGGCCCTCTTTGTAGATCTAGGGGCAATCATACCTGCTGGGCAGATAAGACCAAGGTTGAGGCCTGAGGCTATCAGTTAGGAGCAGTGGGGAAACAATCTTGTCCCAGGTGTTCAGGGGTAGAATTGTGGTGTTGGTGTCTACTCTGGACATTGCTGAGGGCTGGGGTGGACCCACTGGGGCAGGATTTCTGGGGCCCTTTGGTTTAGGGTGAGATCAGGTGCTCTGATGAAGGAAGGTGACTTGGTAGGCCCAGGTACCTTAGCACCAAGTAGACTGCTAAGTCTAACTGTACTTGCCTCCAAAGAAGGTCGAAATGGGCAGTAGCCAGGACTCCAAAAAGGAGAGAGAGCCCTGGCAGAGAGCTGTGTGGAGAAGTTTCCAGCCCTGAACCTATCCCCCAGCTCCATTTACTCCTCATTTTACTTCAATCTGCCCCCAAATAAGTGACAATAAACTTTTTTTTTTGAGACAGTCTTACTATGTTGCCCTAAGTAGAGTGCTGTGGCGTCACAGCTCACAGCAACCTCAAACTCTTGGGCTTAAGTGTAAGCCAAGCCCAAGTAGCTGAGACTATAGGTGCCCGCCAAAATGCCTGGCTATTTTTGTTTGTAGTTATCATTGTAGTTTGGCAGACCCGGGTTGGATTCGAACCCGCCAGCTCCGGTGTATGTGGCTGGTGTCCTGGTTGCTGAGCTACAGGCGCCGAGCCCTTTTTTTTTTTTTTTTTTTTTTTTTGAGACAGAGTCTCTTACTTTGTCACCCTCTATAGAGTGCCATGACATCATAGCTCAACCTCAAACTTGTGGGCTCAAGTGTTTCTCTTGCTTCAGCCTCCCAAGTAGCTGGGACAACAGGCGCCCACCACGATGCCCAGCTATTTTTATATTTTGGTTGTAGTTGTCATTGTTGTTTTGCAAGCCCTAGCTGGATTTGAACCCGCCAGCTCTGGTGTATGTGGCTGGCGCCCTAACACCTGAGCTATAGGCGCCGAGCTGGTAATAGACTCTTTAAGAGAGGCACTGAGGAGCTGATGAGAAGAGGGATCCCCAAGTTCAAGCCAGAATTGGAATGCAGGATGTTCATGCTCTGGCTTCTGTCCAGCTACTAACAGGCGCAATTAGATACCCTTCCTCACTCTGTGAGGAAAAGAAATCTGTTTTAGGTCTTATGTCTATTGCTCTGGGCTCTTTCGAACTCAGTGGCCTTCAGCACAGAGCCAGAACTTAGGGGAGAAGCAGACTTTCCCAAGAATTGCTTTTAGAAGCAGCCCTTGTTGCCAGTACACACACAAGCATGTGTGTATGGATGCAACTTTTCTGAACATAGACTATATTATAGATCATCACCACAAAACATCCCTTTTGGGCCTGGTAACAAACACCTGGGCCTGGTAACAAACACCGCAGAGTTCAGGGCCATTAATTTCTCTCCTATGCAGAGAGTGCATGGCGTTCAGAATCTGTGGTTACCAAGAGAGCGGACTGCAGGAACCTGGCTCTGCTCCCAAGCCCTAACGCTGCTGACAGGCCCTCAGGCAGGGGACCGAGGGGAGGTAGGGAGAATTCCTAGGAGGCAGGGGGCCTTAAGCCTGACAGAGTCTGTGGGAGTATGCCCTGCAGCCCAGTCCAGAACCTTCTCTCAGGAGGATTAGGTCCTATAGAAGAAAGAGAAGGTCCTAAGAAAGCCCAGGGTTAGGGGTTATACAAAGCTCAAGAAATAGTTCGTGCTATGTCTCAGGCACGTGGCCAGCAGAAAGTCATTGTGTTTGATTCACTGGTCACAGAGTCTGCCATGTGCCTAGCAAGGTGTTGGGCGCAGATGGGCATGGCTTACAAATGGCACCATGGAGATCATGACTGATGAAGCATCAAGGTGGTGGACACAGCCAGTGATGTAGGAAGGGTCATGGAGTCATAGGAGGTCAGGGAGAGCTCCACCAGGAGATGTTGGGCTGGACCTTAAAGGACAGGAAGCATTTGAATAGGTGGAGTGGCATTTCCTGACTGAACTTCAGAGCATGGGACACTGGTGTTTGGGGGCATTGGTAGGAGTCTCCCTGTGTCTACAGTTCCCTCTCCCCCAGCAGTGCTGGACTGCAAGGAGTTCTCCTTTCTCACTTTCTGGAAGAGGAACTGTGGCTGCCACTGAGACATAGACCCTGAGAGTAGCACCCACCAGTTCTGCAAAAAAATCTCCCTTTTGCCCCAAGTCTGGCCTGTGTAGGGCTTCTGTGTTTACCCAGTGCTGTCCTCACGCCCCCCCACCCCCATTGGCCTCCTATTCCCTTGGTCTTGAGCTGGGATGGCAGGAGGGAAAGGTGTCCCTCATGGACAGGTGGACTTAGGACTCACCTCTGTCTTGCCCCACCCCAGCCAGCCTCTGTGTTCCCTGGGATCCTGCTGCTGCTGACCAGCTTAGGCCCTACCAGTGGATTCTGAATGAGATGGGAGGGCCAGAGCTGGGCTTAGATATGGAAAGATTTCTATCTCAGGCTATCTGAGAAAGAGGCTGAGTAGATCTCTTCTCTGCGGGAACAGAGGATGAGGACACAGGATGGGGCAATAGGAGGAAAGGGGTCCCCCGCTGGGGTCCTTAGGCTATGCATTCCAGACCCTACCATTCCTTAGCTTTCCCCAAACCTGACTTCACCTCCAGGCCATGGCCCTGTCCCACCTCAGAGCCTGTGCCCCACCTCCTTGTTGGCTTCCACAGCCAGCACTTCCCACTTCTGGCCCCACCTCTCCTCCCAGCCCTCTTTCCCTCTAGGCTATTGGAGCCTGGTTTTGCTGCCAGGGAAGATTGTATCTGACCACACCAGGGCAGGCTGAGGGCACTGTTGGGTGAGCTGGGGCCTCCGTAGGTTCTTGCTGTGGACTGGGTTCAGGTCACTCAGTGGATGGGCAAGGGAGAACAGGACCCCCTCTTAGCTGGCCTGGGGATTTGCGCCAAGGAGTGGGGTGGGGTCTTCTCTTTTTGTTAAGCTTCTGGTGGAGTCCCAGGTTTTGGCATGTACAAGGTACAGTGAGGCCGGGGAAGCTGCAGCGGCCAGCCTGGCTTGGCCCCCTCTCCCATCTTTCCCATCTCGGGCCCCTGCCTGCTCCCCTTCATTCCTTCTCTCTTTTCTCTGCAGATGGGACCCAGGTGAGTCCGGGTGCCCACTGTCCCAGCCCCTCTGGCACAGGTAAGAGTCAGGCCTGACGGAGCCCATGGTGGGAAGTGAAAGGTGAGGGGTGGAGAGGCCCCAGGAAGGCGAGAAGTTGAGGGATTGGAGAGGCAGGGTGACTGGCTGATCAGCCAGAAGGTAGGCAGGTGGGGGTGCAAGGGGAGGGGCAAAGTTGGGGTTCCATGGGGAAGGGCTGAGGAGTAGGGTAAGAGAGGCAGCCGTGGATGCGGGCTGGGCTCGTTGCCAGGAAGCACAGGAGGAAAATAAAGACAGGATGCTCTTGTCTTTGCTAGGTGTAGTGACACAGGCAGGAAAGGAGGAAGCTAACATTTATACCCAGACCCCTGCCCCATCAAGAACACAAGGTGTGTTCTTGTCTGTCGACCCATCAGTGAGTGTGACAACCTGTGCAGGACTGCTCCCCCGTGACATGGTTCTCCCCCGTCCTTGCCTCCTCGTCTGCCAGCCCCAGCCTCTTCTGCTGTTAGGCTGCCCTGGGGTAGGAGCAGACTTCCTGCTGCTATGTCGGTTTAGGACCTGCCCATGAGCTAGGTCTGGACTGGGTGAGGCCTGCCCTTAACTTCAGCTGATGTCCACATAGAGCCTACTGAGTGCAGAACAGACAGCCTAATGCCCAGTGACTATCTGGCAAGAAGCAGGGCAGCCCAGGTATCCTCCTTGCTTCAGTCCTGGCTCTCCAAATCCTAATAGGCAGGTTAGACAGACAGGATACACAAATAGAAGGAAAAAGTTGTAGGAGGTAGTATGTGCCCAGTGCCAAATGAGAGGACACCTGATTAGTGAGTTTATCCATTTGTTCAAGAATCAGTGAACACCGTCTCTGTGCCGGACCCTTTTCTAGTTATTTCAGGGGGGATATAAGCATTCATTCATTGATTTCATATTTACTGAGTGCCTACCCTATCTAGGTACTATTTTAGGTGCTGGGGATAATAAGCATTGGGTGAAACCAAGTCTCTGCTCTGTGGAGCTTAAGTCAGACATGGCACCTGGCCACCAAGTGCTTCTCCTGCTATGGAGCACCTGGCACTATTGCTGTGCAGGAGAGGTGGGTACCCAGGTGCCCATTTGATCCAGGGAAGAAGGGGGGACTCCCAACTTAGCTTTCAACAAGGAGTAGATTTGGAAAAGTAAAATATAGGTATGAGGACAGCACAGGCAGGTGACACTGGGAGCAAGAGCTCAGAGGACAGATGATCTACAGACTTGTGACAAGGTGGAAGCTTCCAAGGTGGAAGGCCAAGGTAAAGGGTCTTGTGCAGATGAGGAGACAAAGTTGATAGAAGCCAAGTGAGGATCAGATTTGGGACTCCCTCAGAGGCTAAAGCATCTTGAAAAGTACTCTCAGGGTCCCTGCCTCTGCTCTGGAGGCAGTGGCCATGCTGAGAATGAGATGGGGCCACTGCTAGGGGGTGCTCACAGTCTGTGTGGCTGAGGCCACTGTCTTAGGTCCAGGTGGCCCACCTTGGGTTCCCCTAAGCTCCTCTTGTACCATCAGGGGAGTCGCCCCAGGAAGCTAGGACACCAGAGCATGGGAGGATAAGACCTTTCCTGGGGCAGGAGTGCGTTGGCATCAGAGGCCCAGACTCAGCCGAGAATGAGAATCTGGATTCCTCAGGCGGCTGTGTGGAGAGTGGGTGGGAGCACTGAAGCCACACATTGTCTGCTGTGGACTGTGTCTGAGGGTACAGTCATCCCTTCAGGACTCTTGATACGTGTGGGGTGCTGGCGGGCACCGCCTCACTCAGCTGCTCTCTTACGTCCACCTCACAGAGCACGCTAGTGCAAGTGTCCCTTAGGGACAACATGTTGCAAGCCTCTTCCTTTTCCCAACGTGAAGCCTCCCTGACTTCCTGAAAGTTGGTGGAAAAACAGCACTGGCCTCAGCAGGTCCAGAACCCCGCTGGCTCTGCCCCTGAGGTGGGAGACGGGACAGGTCCCTTCACTTCTGAGCCCAGGACGGATGAGGGTGAGGAGGTGAAAGGGCTCTGCAAACACTCAAAGTGCACATGCGCTGCAGATACAAAGATTGAGGTTAGGAGGGGGTGGGTGGCCTGGAGGCTGTGCTTCCTAACTCTCTGACCGGGGCTTTGGCATGAGGCCTTCCCAGCTCTCCTCAGCCTGTGGCTCAGGGGACAGCCTGTGGCTGCCTTGTGGGGATGTCCAGCATTGCAACTGCTCTGGGGCCAGCCTGCTCCCCACCTGCTTCCCCTGGAATCTCTGGTTGCTCAGCCCAGCTGGTTGTGCTGGCGTGGACCCTGGTCTGGAGGCTAGTTATAAATAGCCCTTGCACCCACAGACTTGGCAGGGTGCTCCTGGTGTGGGTGCAGAGGACTTGAGAAGAGGCAGCCAAGCCTGCCGTCCTTACTATCCAGGCCCAGAGCTGCGTGGGGGCCCTAGGAGCAGGTCCTGGGGCACACAGGCCCAGGCAGCTGAGGAACCTGCCCTGGGCACAGAGCTCTGTAGGCCCAGAGTGGTTGGCCAGGGCTGCCACAGGCTTGAGGCATCACTTCTTTATCCAGTGACTGTTGCTAGAGTATGAGAGGGTGGTGACAGAGAGGGTCTGTGCAACCCCTTGAGGGTGGAAGAGGAACAGAGTGGGCCTGTCTGCCTGATCACCTCCTTTGAGCCCAGCTCATTAGAGGGCAGCTGGGCAAATCGTCTTATTTCAGGGGGTAGAGGAAGCAAAGGGAAGGAGAGGGCAGGGCCCAGAATATATCACCTTGCAGCCTGTAGTCCACAGCAAAATCCCTGTAGCCCTTAGCCCCAGGCCTGGGGAGGAACATATTTGGTGGAAAAGCCCTATGCCTGGAGCCTGAAGGTACGACTCAGACATCCCCAGTTGTGGGTGTAACTGTGTACAGGTGGTATGGCCTCCTTTCTCCTGGATAAAGTAATACCGACCTTGCAGCCCCCTGTTTAAGTGAGGAAAAGACCCCAAGGGTATGCTGTAGTTGTTAAGTGAGCTTGTCAGAGGCCTTGTGGCTCAGTACCTGCAGTCACAATTTCCGGCTGACACTGCCCTCTCTCTCTGTCCCCAGGCTGCCCCTTGCCCTGTGCAGACACGCCAGGCCCCCAGCCCCAGCCCATGGACCTGCGGGTAGGTCAGCGGCCCACGGTGGAGCCCCCACCAGAGCCCACACTGCTGGCCCTGCAGCGTCCCCAGCGCCTGCACAGCCGCCACCTCTTCCTCGCAGGCCTGCAGCAGCAGCACTCGGCAGAGCCCATGAGGGTAAAGACAGAGCTCCCCGAACATGCGGTGACCTTGGGCTCGGCCCCCAGCCTCCCTCCCTCAAGCCTCCCTAGTGCCCAGTCTAGGTCCTCAACTCCTTGCCCCTTCCTGGGCCGCTGGCCTTGCCCGCAGCTCTCCATGGACACGCCGATGCCCGAATTGCAGGGTGGGCAGCAGGAGCAAGAGCTTCGGCAGCTTCTCAACAAGGACAAAAGCAAACGAAGTAAGGACAGAGGCAGCCCCAGCCCCGGCCCGGCCTGGGAGTGGGGGTGGGCATAGCTGGCTGGGCTGGCAGGCGCCTGCTCTCCCTCTGCTTGCCTGGCTGTGTCTGTGAGTGGGGCAGGGTCTGGAGGCTCCGGGGAGGGTTGGGACCTCGACTTGGCTCCTGCCTGAAGGGTCCCTGGGATGTGTTACTGGGTGTGTGGACAAGGCCATGGACAGAGAGTGTGCCAGGGAGGTTGCCCATTCACCCACTCCCAGCCCACTCATGACTCTGCCCCTGCAGGTGCCGTAGCCAGCAGTGTGGTCAAGCAGAAGCTGGCAGAGGTGATTCTGAAGAAGCAGCAGGCAGCCCTAGAGAGAACAGTCCACCCCAACAGCCCTAATATCCCCTATAGGTAATGCTGTCACTTCACCTGCTTCCCCCGTCCCACTAGGCCCCTTTCTCCCCAGCTGCCATTACCTGAGCCATACCTTTCACCTAAACTTAATGCCCCCAAGCTTCTCTCTCACCTTTCCTGCCCTCTTCTCTCTGTCTGTGATCTCTCCCCTTCGCACCTAAAGCTGTACACACACACACCCTGCTGCCTTTCTTCTTATGCACAGGAATCCCTTCTCTCTAATGTCCTAGTTCCTAGAGCAGGTTCTTGCCACAGGAGACAGTCCACAGTGGGGCCCTCAACCAAGTGCTGAGACCCTGGCTTCTCTGCCTAGATCAGAGCTCTGCACTGTGGCAGCTGGGCAGGATGGGTGGCCCACTGCTGCCACCTGGAGATGGTCCCCATTCCTGCTCGCCCTATACTGTTAGCCTTGTCCACTGCCGCCTCCCTACCAGGTCCCCAGCCCGTGTGCCGTGCTCAGGAGGGTGACTGTGCACCACTCTGAAGCACCTGGCACTTGCTCCACAGAACTCTCGAGCCCTTGGAGACAGAAGGGGCCGCCCGCTCCATGCTCAGCAGCTTTCTGCCTCCTGTCCCCAGCCTGCCCAGTGACCCCCCAGAGCACTTCCCCCTGCGCAAGACAGGTGAGCTGGGCAGACAGCTGGGACCCTCTAGGGAAATTAAGGGACAAGGGCCTCAGATGCAGGTTGAGAGTGCAAAGGGGTGGGGCTCACAGTCCATAGGCTTCTGTCTTCTCTCTGAGGCCGCCTTCTTTTGCCTTACCCCATAGAAATGACTGGGAGTGAGGGACAGTGGGTGGTGTGGGGACCTGAGTGTCACTGGCACTCCTTGCAGTTTCTGAGCCCAACCTGAAACTACGTTACAAGCCCAAGAAGTCCCTAGAGCGCAGGAAGAATCCGCTGCTCAGGAAGGAGAGTGCGCCGCCCAGCCTCCAGCGGCGGCCTGCAGAAACCCTCGGAGGTGAGGCGGCAGCCGCCCTTAATCCGGGCAGGTCTTGTCCCTCTGGGTTGGGTCCCATCCAGATGGGGGTCCCCTCTTTAGGACTACTGTGTGTGGTCATACAGGGCATGTCCTGCACACCCTCCAGCAGGGGTTGGGATAGTGCTGAATCGCACCCTGCTTAGATGTGGGCTGAGCTGTCATCTGTCCAGACAAGGGGGTGTGCTTAAAGAAATAGTCCCCAAGTGCCATGGACTAGCGGTGGCCTGCCTCTTCCCATTGTGGGACGAAAGCAGGAGACAGAGGCCCACCCCGGCCTCTGATGCACTTCCCCTTCTCCCCCCTCCAGACTCCTCCCCCAGTAGTAGCAGCACACCCGTGTCAGGGTGCAGCTCCCCCAATGACAGCGAGCATGGCCCTAACCCTGTCCTGGGCTCAGAGGTAAGGCCTTGCCAGGACTGGGCTCTCCTGGGGCAGTTCTGAGGCTCAGCCTTTTTCCAGCAGACAGCCTAACCTGGGCTGGGGCCACAGGGTCTGGGCAGCCCGAAGCAGAGCCTCTGGGTGTTCTGGGAAGCATGCTGGGGTGGAGGACTGGGACCGGTGACCCCTGGTCCTGCTCCCTATGGCAGGCGCTCTTGGGCCAGCGGCTGCGGCTGCAGGAGACTCCTCTGGCCCCGTTCGCTTTGCCGACAGTGTCCTTGCTGCCCACAATCACACTGGGGCTTCCTGCCCCTGCCAGGGTGAGTGGCTGGGGTGCCCACCCCCACTCTAGGCTTCCCAGCTTCTTTTACTCCCTTTTCCTACTGCCTCTCCCCATCACCTTCACTAGTCTTTGCTGGAATCTTTTCCCCTGTGATTTCTCCCTGCCTCTCCCTCAGGCTGATGGTGACCACAGGACCCATCCAACTCTGGGGCCTCGGGGGCCGGTCCTAGGGAGTACTCATGCTCCCTTCTTCCTGCCCCATGGCCTGGAGGCTGAGGCTGGAGGTGCCTTACCCTCTCGCCTGCAGCCCATCCTCCTCCTGGACCCCTCAGGCTCTCATGCCCCCCTGCTGACAGGTGAGTCCCACTGCTTCTGCGGGGCTGGTGGGGTGGTAGATCTCTGAACCCTGCTAAGGGCCAAGCTCGGGAAGGGACCCCCCAACACTTCCCATATCCTTGTCCTGTGCATCACTCTGCTGTGTCCTGGCCCCCCACCCATGCTCTTGCTTCCTTCTACTGCTCCCCGTGGTCCCCACCTCATGCCCCCCCTACCCCATTCTTTCCAGTGCCTGGGCTTGGGCCCCTGCCCTTCCACGTTGCCCAGTCCATACTGACCAAGAGGCTCTCCGGGTCAGGCTTCCACTGGGCGCTGAGCCGGACTTGCTCAGAGCCCCTGCCCCCCAGTGCCACGGCCCCCCCACCGCCAGGCCCCCTACAGCCCCGCTCAGAGCGGCTCAAACCTCACGTCCAGCCAATCAAGGTGAGAATTGGGTAGGGGAGGTCTGAGAAGGGGAGGCTCTAGGGCAGTGGTTCTCAACCTTCCTAATGCCGCGGCCCTTTAATACAATTCCCTGGGGGCTGAAAGCAGAAGGGGCTTAGGAAGGGCAGGACATGGAAGACAAGAGAGAGGATGTGGTTTCTAGGGACCCAGAGCTGTGTGGCTCTGGAATCCTAGCAAGATGAGTAGCCTCCTGGCCGTGTCCACCTCCCACTCTACACCCATTGCTCCAACGTGATTTCTCAGCCAGGCATTTCCCCTCCCCAGAGATCGCCCAAGCCAAGTGAGAAATCCCGACTACGGCACATACCCTCAGCTGAGGACCTAGAGACAGATGGTGGGACAGTGGGCCAGCTGCTGGGTGATGGCCTGGAACACAGGGAGGTGGGCCATGGGCAGCCCGAAGCCAGAGGCCCCGTTCTCCTCCAGCAGCATCAGCAGGTACGGCAGTGCCCGCATGGGCCTCAGAAAGCATGTGTAGAAGACTGGCCCGGCACGAGATAAGGAAGGGAGGCACATGTGACATCAGTGCAGGGAACAGCCCTACAAGATCCAGGGTGCTATATCCACACCAAGATGTGGGCACGTACACACGTGCGCACACACACCTCTGTAAACACACACACACAGTCCAGCAGCCTGGCAGTCTCAGGGTGAGTCTGGTCTTTCATGGAGCTACGCACACTCCTGTCCAAGCATGTTTCCCCTGAGGTTGGGGTGAGAGGTGGGACAGAGCTCTTCTCGCTGTGGTTGACAAGCCGTGGTTATTCACTTGCTAAAGCTGTTGGGACAAGTACTGTAGACTTAAACAGAAGATGTGTCATCTCATCGCTCTGGAGGCTGGAAGTCCAAAATCAAGGTGTTGGCAGAGTTGGTTCCGTCTGAGGTCTGTGAGGGAAGGGGCTGGTCCAGGCCTCTCTCCTTACAGATGGCCGTCTTCTTCCTGTGGGCTTCCTTCATCATCTTCTGTCTGGTTCATGTTGCTCTTTTATAAGGACAGTAGTCATATTGTATTAAGGCTGCACTAATCTGGCTCGGCGCCTGTGACTCAACGGGCTAGGGCGCCAGCCATGTACACCTGAGCTGGTGGGTTCGAATCCAGCCCAGGCCCGCCAAACAACAATGATGGCTGCAACTAAAAAAAAAAAAATGGCCGGGTGTTGTGGCAGGTGCCTGTAGTCCCAGCTACTTGGGAGGGGGAGGCTGGAGATTCGCTTGAGCCCAGGAATTGGGGGTTGCTGTGAGCTGGGATGCCACGGCACTCTAACCAAGGTGACAGCTTGAGGCTCTGTCTCAAAAGAAAAAAAAAAAAAAAAGGCTGCACTAATCACCTCATTTTCACTTCGTTACATCTGTTTGTAAAGACCTTGTCTCCAAATAAGGTCACATTCTGACCTGGGGCTAGGACTTCAGCATACAAATTGGATTGTTGGGGGTCCAAGGGCAACCTGTGACATACAGGTCCATACATATGTTGTTGGGCAGTTGCACAGTCCTTGGCAATGAAGAAATCCTGATCAGAGCTGGACCCAAGTCCTCTCACCTAGGCTCTGGCTTAGGAGTCTCAAGGGCACAGGGAGGTCTGGTGGAACTGAGTGATCAGTCTGGGGTGCTGGCCTTGGAGGAGCTGCTCAGGGGAGGGGCTAATTCCAAGGCAAGAGCTGAGCTGGATGGCAGGGCCAGGTGTGTCCTGGAGTCTGTCTGGGCAAGAGGCACACTTGGAGCTTCTCAAGACCTCAGGAAAGACCCTGAGACCAGGACACTGAGGCCCCCTGTTGTCTTCAGGTGTTCCTTTGGGAACAGCAGCGACTGCCTGGGCGGCTCCCCCGGGGAGGCACTGGGGACTCTGTGCTGCTTCCCCTGGTCCAGGGCAGGCACCGGCCCGTGTCTAGGACTCAGTCTTCTCCAGCCGCACCCGCCTCACTATCAAACCCTGAGCCCACCAGCCAGGCCCATGTCTCCTCCAGCTCAGAGACCCCCGCCAGGACCCTGCGCTTCACCACAGGTGAGACTGGGATGGCAGTGGAGTCAGGAAGGAGAGGCTCGGCGGCACAAGTCCATGCCTGTTGTGACACTCGGGACATTTTTAGAGGCTACATGGTGTCCGTGAGGCAGGTGGAGCAAGTGATAATTTTGTTCAGCCATTGAGGAGACCAATGGGAAATCTAAGGTGACAAGTCAGACAGCAAGTACCAGTCAGGCCAGGGTAAGAATCTCAGCCTGCTGCCAAGGCATTCAGCCCATTTTAAAAATGACATTTATTGTTGTTGCTCTGCTTGTAGAAAGAGCTCAGAATTATTTTAGAAATTTTGAAAAGTGGGCAGCGCCTGTGGCTCAGTGAGTAGGGCGCCGGCCCCATACACTGAGGATGGTGGGTTCAAACCCAGCCCCAGCCAAACTGCAACAAAAAATAGCGGGGCATTGTGGCTGTGCCTGTGGTCCCAGCTACTCGGGAGGCTGAGGCAAGAGTTTGAGGTTGCTGTGAGCTGTGACACCACGGCACTCTACCAAGGGTGACAAAGTCTGTCTCTAAAAAAAAAAAAAAGAAAGAAAGTAAGAAATTTTGAAAAGTGGGGGAAAGCATAAAATAAAAATAAAAATCACCAACTGCTATCCTACTACTGAGAGTTCACCCCTCTTAACTTCTCCTGTAGTTCGGTCCAATCTTTGTTCTAGCCTGCTTTGTTTGTTTAATGTGTTGTGAATGTTTCTTGACAGTTAATTTTTCATATTGAGTCTCATCATAATTTTATTTTCATTCAGTGATTTCTTATTGATTGGACACTTAGATTATTGCTCATTTTAAGAGTCTCATGCTCTACCGACTGAGCTAGCCGAGCGTCTGATTATTGCTCATTTTAATTTCCTTATGCATACATAAATCTTTACTCATGTTTGGGAGTATTTCCCACGGTTCACTCTTAAGGAGGGGCGTTCCTGGGAAAATGGTGTGAGCGTTTTGAAGGCCCTTGGTGTCCGGAGATGAGCAGAAACTCATCCTCCCACAGCCACGTGGAGGGCCCACCTCTGCAGACTTCCTGTGGGTCAGACTGAGATAGCCACGCCTCCAAAGGTGTTATTTGTCTTATCACGTGGCCCAGTGTCATTGTGGACTTCCCAGCTCCCAGTTTTGGGGTTGCCTAGGAATTCTTTCCCTTCTTGCTGCCCCTTGCTACTCCTTGTAGCCTCTTTGGGGTCATGACAGCCAGTGTGAGAGGCCCCACCTTAGGCCTCAGCCTTAGGCTCTGAGCACTTGAGGGCGCACAGTGCTATGTCAGGCTACGTGAGCAGTCAGGTCAGCGTGGCAAGAAGGCAGTGGCTCTGTGGAAGCTGTATTGGCGTGGTGCTGTGTTGTCTGAGGCCACCTGGGGAAGTGTCTGGGTGTGAAGGGCGAGGGCAGGGGACGGGGGCAGGATGGGGAAAGCAGCCTTGTGGGTGTAGGGGTGTGTGCGTGTCCCGCCTGGATCTGTTTAGAGGCTGTGGCCATGGGGGTGGGAGAGGAGGCCCTGGGGTCCCGGCCCTGACCCCTGCTCCTGCAGGGCTAGTCTACGACTCAGTAATGCTGAAGCACCAGTGTTCCTGTGGAGACAACAGCAGGCACCCAGAGCATGCCGGCCGCATCCAGAGCATCTGGTCCCGGCTGCAGGAGCAAGGGCTGCGGAGTCAGTGTGAGGTGAGGAGTTGGATGGGGGGCACAGACGGGAGGAGGGAAGGGTGGCCGGAGGGACAGGGTTGGGGGCGCCCCGGGGCCAGCGGGAGATGAGGGGCAGGTGGCACAGTGGGAGTGGGCGTGGGAGAGGGTGGGCAAGGGCTGAGGAGTGCTGTGGGCCCTTCCTCAGTGTCTCCGCGGCCGGAAGGCCTCCCTGGAGGAGCTGCAGTCGGTCCATTCCGAGCGGCACGTTCTCCTCTACGGCACCAACCCGCTCAGCCGCTTCAAACTGGACAATGAGAAGCTGGCAGGTAGGGGCTTGGAGGTGCCCGGGCCTGCCTCTCGGCCAGCTCCCTTGCTCTCGTCCCAACACGCCCCTCTGCTGGCCACGCCCACCTATCCCTGACCTGTCTCTCCCCTTCACTCCCATCCAGCCCTCTTGTCAGAGCCTCCCTGCTCCTGGCCGGGCCAAAGCCAAGAGCACCCACACTCACACTGCTGCACCTCTCCCCACAGGGATCCTGGCAGAGCGGATGTTTGTGATGCTGCCCTGCGGTGGGGTTGGGGTAAGTGTCCCAGGGTCTCAAGGGCTCTCCTCCCTTCAGTTCTCCCAGGCCTAGACCGGGCAGGCCGGGGCCTTGCCCCTAGGTCCCCCGAGAGGCTAGAAGCCCCCTATAGACAGGAGTGTCCTGGCCCCATCATTGTCTCCTGAGCATGGAGCCCCCAGTCCGGGCTTGTACTTAGAAGGTGTTTGGTAGACCTTGAGTGTGGCAGAGTCGGGCTGGTTCCCAGCCCCGGGACGGCCTGGCATGGAGCTGTGGGGATGCTCCCAGTGTCCTTCGCGATCTAGGCACTTCTCTGACCCCCAGCTTTGCCTACCCCTCACCTGTGGGAGGGGCTCCGCACTCCCTCTGTCTGACTCTCCTCACCTAGAAATGTTCCTGTAGTGGTTTCTAAGGCAAGGTGTGTGGATGCAGGGGCTGGAGCCCTCACTTTGAGGGAGAGTGGCAGCTGTAGCTGGTGGGGGGCTGTTTGGGAGCCAGTCAGCGTCCTGTTCACAACCTCCCATTTCTTGCCACTTTCTGATTTTTCCAACTGTTGTTGCTTCTGTTTTCTCCTCCCTCTTCTCCCTCTCTGTCTGTCTCTCTTTCTCTCTTTCTTTCTCCAGCCTCTTGCGACTCTCTCTGCCTTCCTCGCCTCTCTTGGTCTGCCTCGCCCCCCCATCTCCCCATCATGCCCCCCGGCCCCTCCCTAGCCTTGAGGCCCAGGGACTGGGTTTGGGGGGCCTCCCAGCCTGGGCTAGGGGCCCTGAGTGGAAGACAGTGGTGCAGACGGCCCCTCCAGCTCCGACCATCCCGCAGGGCCTGAGCAGAGTCAGCTGGGGCTTAAACCCCCTCCCGGCCCAAACCCCAAGTCCCGCCCAGGTAACGCCATGCCCCCTCTCCCGACTGGGGAGGCAGGTGTGATGCTGCTGGCAGAGTGCTGGCCAGATATGGGCTGGTGCTGGGACTTAAGCTGGGAAGAAGTTGTGCTGGGATTGGGGACATAGGAGGCCTTGCCTTTGGGCGGTGGGGCACTGGGAGGCAGTGCTGTCTGCTCAGCTCCCTGCCCCTGGGGTCCTGGCCGCTGGGTGGGAATGTCCCATTGGGCCCCGGCTCCTGTGTGAAGCCTTGGATGATGCGGGCCTTGACTCTGGCTCCCACAGGTGGATACTGACACCATCTGGAATGAGCTGCATTCCTCCAATGCAGCCTGCTGGGCCGCTGGCAGTGTCACTGACCTCGCCTTCAAAGTGGCTTCCCGAAAGCTGAAGGTAAGTTTGGGTTGAGGCGGGCCACCACATAAGAGGCCACAGGGTGGAACAGTGGGGAATCCAGGCCCATGACCCCCAGCGTCTCATTCCTCTTGGATTTGCCACACAGTTTTGGAAAGAAAGTCAGGGGCTCTAGAGACCAGGTTGAGCTTTGAACCCCAGGCGCATATTACTTGGCAGGGACATAAGGCACTGTGACCTTATGACCTTTAGTCTCTAGGAGACACAGGGTTCTGATCATCCAGGACCAATTTAAGGCCCACCGTGTGGCTTTGGGGGAATCTCAGGATGTCTCTGGACCTCTAGTGCTGAGGTTGTGTACATGGGGCTGGTAACCATCCTTGCTTGCTCTGGGCTCGGCTTCTTACAGGGCTTGGCTAGTGGCCCACAGCCTGTTGCCTAGAAGCGTATGGCCCAAGGCAGTCAGTGTCCTCAGTATCAGAGCACCTCAGGGCAACGTCATGTGGCTCTATCAGTTACAAACGACAACTTTTGACAAGTTGCCTAACTCGCCTAGGCTTCAGACTTACCCTATTCTGTAAAGTGGAGATAATGTTTGTGTTGTGAAGATGTTATATGGAAGATCAGGTAACATTGATCTCGAGATGCTGTGAGGATGAAGTCCAGCGTTTGTCAAGTGGTTGGCACAGTGGCAGTTGCATTGTTTTTGCTTGGCGGTCAGTAGTGGTTATCCTGGCTAGTGGGGTAGCCAGGACACCCCAGGATGAGGGGCTCTTTGTTCATGTGCATGCTGTGAGCCAAGGGCTCACAGCATGAGGACTGGGCACTAGGCCACTTAAGCTCCAATGTGGACAGGGTCAGACCTGCTGGCAGCTGATGCCCTGTGGTCCCTTCTCAGAGGAGGAGGCTGGGGCTTGGGGACTGGTTCTTCCACATGTGAGTCAGAATGCTGTATAGTTGATAAGCAACTTTTCTCTTTCCAGAACGGTTTTGCTGTGGTGCGGCCCCCAGGACACCACGCAGACCATTCCACAGCCATGTAAGGCCTGGGGGAGGCCTGGCTGGGGTGTGGTGGGGGCAGCCTCTCAGCGTCTTCCTATAGAGACATTTCCCTCTTTCCCTGAGCCAGACAGGGCTGGGCTGAGCCAGGGGTTGGGAGAGACAAGGGGCTGGAGAGGTGGGGTCGTAGGGAGGAGGAGGGCCAGCAAGACCTCTCTCTCCTTCTCCCAGGGGGTTCTGCTTCTTCAACTCAGTGGCCGTCGCCTGCCGGCAGCTGCAACAGCAAAGCAAAGCCGGCAAGATCCTCATTGTAGACTGGGTAGGTGTCTGTTCCTTGCACTGCAGATCCCAGAGTCCAGTGGAGAGAGCCTGCATCCTGTTGTTAGAGGTGGGGTAGCATGTCTTAGTTCTGTGCTAGCCTCCATGAGCCTAGTTTTCCCCTGTGCAAAATTCTATGAAGATAACACTCATGTTGCAGGGCTTTTGGGAGGCCCAGAGGAGACGGTGTGTGGGAAGGCCTTTAGCCACAACGAGCTCCCACAGTGGGTGGCAGTTCTCATTCGAACATTGTCTTTTGACCTCTATCGGCTTCTTTTGGCAGATCGAATAAGATTTCTGCATTTCCTCTCAGGTAGTTGTGATGGGAATAATAGCATATAGTTATCAGTATAACACTAATCACATCCAGGCATGGATGGTGTTACATGGGTGGATTTAATTCTGACTCTAGGATTAGATGAGGAACGTGAGCACAGAATGATTAAGTGACTTGCACACAGTTACTCACCTTGTAAAGTGAGATGGATTTGCACCCAGGCTGGTTAACCCTTAAGTGCATGTGTTTAACTACTGTGTCCCTGGCTTGGCGCCTGTGGCTCAACAGGCTAAGGCACCAGCCATGTACACCTGAGCTGGCGGGTTCCAATCCAGCCTGGGCCCGCCAAACAACAATGACGGCTGCAACCAAAAAATGACCTGGCGTTGTGGCGGGCGCCTATAGTCCCAGCTACTTGGGAAGCAGAGGCAGGAGACTCGCTTGAGCCCAGGAATTGGAGCTTGCTGTGAGCTGTGATGCCATGGCACTCTATCCAGGGTGACAGCTTGAGGCTCTGTCTCAAAAAAAAAAAAAACTACTGTGTCCCTTTTGCATTGATGGCTGGGAAAGGAACATTTCGCAAAGCAGAAGTTGAGAACAGTGGGGAACCTTTGCACACTTGAGCCCGAGCATGGTCTTATGAATCAAGTGTAGGCTCTTCCTAGGCAGGATGGGGCCAGGCCAGGTACCAGTTTGTGATCACCTGCGTCACTTTATGACTTCACCCAAGACGTAGTGGTGAGAGTTTCTAATGTGTGTGATCCTGGTACCTTCCCTCTCCCTGCCACTAATCCACCCCCACATGCATTCTGTCTCGTGTGGGCCAGCCTGCGGTCAGCCTGCCTCCTCGGAGATCGGGGTGCCTCCCTTCCTTTAGGTTTCCTATTAAAGCCAGCCATATCTACCATATTTCTTTCTCTCCCTATGGAGAGAGAGAGAGTGCACCTCCAGTATGGAGATACCGAGGCTCAAGGATCAGCAGTGGATTAGTTGGGGCCCCTGAACCATATGGCCCTAAGAACCCCAGTTTCCTGCTCCCCCCGTCCCCCAGTCTAGGGTCTTGACCCTTAGAAGGGCTAACAACCTTGAAGTCCTTCTAACTGTCCTGGCCCCCATCTCTCTGCTTTGTACCTTCCCTAACCACAGCCCATCTCCCTGTGCAGGATGTTCACCATGGCAACGGCACCCAGCAGACCTTCTACCAAGACTCCAGTGTGCTTTACATCTCCCTGCATCGTCATGATGACGGCAACTTCTTCCCAGGCAGTGGGGCCGTGGATGAGGTGAGGCCATATCCTCCAGCCCTGTTGACTCTCCTCCTGGCACTTAACCTGCCCCTGCCCTCACGAGCTGTGTGGCTCACTGATCCTCAGCTTCCACATCTAGAAGTGAGGCAGCTGGATAACTGGTCTGGCAGCGCTAACATCGGGGTTCCTCTTCTGGGGCTCTGCTCTCCTCATGTCTCCCTGTGTCTGTTTTTGAGGTCGGAGCTGGAAGTGGTGAGGGCTTCAATGTCAATGTGGCCTGGGCTGGAGGTCTGGACCCCCCCATGGGGGATCCTGAGTACCTGGCTGCCTTCAGGTGAGTACTCTGGGAGCCCAGGGTAGCAAATCCCTTTCCCAATAGCACCTGGTTGGAAGCTCTCAGTGGAATCATCACCCTGTCCCATTGGCTACTAGAGATTGTAGGCAAACTCTAGTAGGAAGGTAGGATATGTGCAGAACAGTGCAAAAGTCAAAGGGTGCTGCATGTCAGACTGAGTGCTGGCAGAAAGGTGGAATAGAGTGAGCAGAGCTGCTGCATCTGGTCAGAGTAGGCTGTCTGGAGGGGGTGGGCTTTGAGTGGGGGAGGAGATGACATCCTTGTTGGGAGAGTTACTTAAGAAAAGCCAGTCTGATGGCCGAGCGCGGCGGCTCACACATGTAATCCTAGCACTCTGGGAGGCCAAGGCAGGTGGATTGCCTGAGTTCACGGGTTTGAGACCAGTGTGAACCAGAGCGAGACCTTGTCTCTAAAAATAGCCGGGCATTGTGGTGGGTGCTTGTAGTCCCAGCTACTCGGGAGGCTGTGGCAAGAGAATCACTTGAGCCCAAGAGTTTGAGGTTACTGTGAGCTATGACACCATAGAACTCTACCAAGGGTGACAAAATGAGACTATGTTTCCAAAAAAAAAAAAGAAAAGAAAAGTCACTCTGGAAGAGGGGCTTCAGGCTCTGTTCACACTAGAGTCCCTGCTCTCCATGTGGGAAGAGAACCCTAGAAGTAGATCTCTAGACTTTTCTGAAGATACTCTCCATGACAGCTAATTCTGCCGGAGCCCTGGACTAGAGTTCCTGGTGTCTGTGCCAAGAACCCAGGGATTTGAAGAACACCAAAGTGGACCTCAGAGTTGGGTCAGAGCTGTGGCGGGCAACAGGGGAAGGTGATGAGAGAATGGAGCTAGTGGCCTAGGACCTCAGAGGGTCTTGTTGCCTCAGTTGGTTCTTAGCTCTTGAGTAGCAGGGTGTGGTCAGTTTGGTCCACAGGGCCGGGCTTTTCCAGTCCCTGGGCCAGTCCCCAGCCCACTTGGCTGGCTGTGAGATTGTCCTTGCCTGTGTCCCATTCACTGCACCAGATATGCACATACTCCTCCATCACTTAATGGGGGGCTGAGTCCTCAGGCTGTGTGCCAGGGACACAAGTGGCCAGCCAAAGTCAAGGAGATCAGAGGATCTGCTAATCCTGCTGGGGAACTGGGTGTCTGGAGCCCTAAGAGCAGAGTGCCTCATGGCAAAGTTGGAGGGAGGGGCCAGCCTAGGCAGCAGCCTGGCCTCTGCCTCCAGCAGTCCTGTGCAGTATGGTGACCCCTCTTCTTGCGACCTCCCAGGATAGTCGTGATGCCCATTGCCCGAGAGTTCTCTCCAGACCTGGTCCTAGTGTCAGCTGGGTTTGATGCTGCCGAGGGTCACCCAGCCCCTCTGGGTGGCTACCACGTTTCTGCCAAATGTAAGGAGGCCTCAGCTGAAGGGGCGGTGCAGGGACTGAGCACCAGGCCGGGAGGTGGGAGGTTGGGGAGGTGCTGCCCAAATCTAAAGGGGACGGTGGCAGTGGCCAGCCAGGGCTGTGAGCCTGAGGCCTAAAGTATGGCAGCTGGCCCTGGGATTCCCTGGGATCTCCTAGCCTAGCACTGCCCTGGCCCTTTCTGAGACCTAGGCCTCTTCGTCACGCAGGGCTTGACCAGGTCAGACCCCTGGGGACTTAAGTCTGCCGCACAGAAAGCTCAGCCATAGAACTCCTCAGCCCAACTGTGCTGTTTTCAGGCGGGGCTGGCAGCTCCTCCAGAGGGAGGATGGGAGGAGCTCTGTTCTCAGAACAAAGCTCCTCCCTTCCCTGGACAGAAAGAGGAGATGGTGTGGTTCTTGAAAAAGACAGGCTGGAGTCAAGACCCGAAGTTCAAGTTCTAGTCCTGCTGCTGCTTACTAGTCCTGCCCTTTGCAAGACCTTAATTCCTGTGAACCTTGAAAGAGGCGTACTAACGGGTTTTGCATAGTAATTCAATGTGAAAGCACTTTGGAAACTAATGACTTATGCATTTGAGTCATTATTTATAGGGGAGGAAGCAAGCAGGGAACCGGGTAGAGAATGGGCCACCACTCTTCCACCTCCATCCCTTGCTATTTCCCCCACCCAACTGCTTAGGTTTCGGGTACATGACACAGCAGCTGATGAACCTGGCAGGAGGTGCAGTGGTGCTGGCCTTAGAGGGTGGTCATGACCTCACAGCCATCTGTGATGCCTCTGAGGCCTGTGTGGCTGCTCTGCTGGGCAAGAAGGTAAGCTATCCTCTCTACCACCATGCTTCTGTGGGGCAGGTGAGCCAGGCTCCTCAGGACTGCCCAAAGAGCAGGCAGATGGAGTGTGACCGGGCAGGCCCGGTCTGAAACGAGGTAGGCAAAGTGGACGCCTATTCTCCAAATTAGATATAGGGCCGATCTAGGCAGAGCCTAGGCCTGTTTGTGCCCAGAAGGCTGGGCCTTTTGGGGGTGGGAGAGAGCTGGGGCTGTGGGTCCCTGTGACACTGGTAGCTGAGGTACTCTTTTCTGTAGGTGGATCCCCTTTCAGAAGAAGGCTGGAAACAGAAACCCAACCTCAATGCTATCCGATCCTTGGAGGCCGTGATCCGGGCACACAGTAAGTGTGAGTGGGCACTCACCAAGCTCAGACTTGGAAGAATCTCAACGATCTGCTGTCCATAGTGGCCAGAGTTCCGGGGCTTCCAGTGCCAACCAGGTGACCTGCTGTTGGTCCAGAGTCACATTCCTGAGTCACCCCATCAGTAATAGTGGGGAGACCCCCATGAGTGGGTACCTCTAAGCTCTCAAGATGGCCACAGCAGAGACCACCAAGTGGCCTTTTCAAGGCAAGAATGGGCTTCCCATGTATAGCCACAACTGTAGGCCAGCGCCAGGCTGACAGCATTGCTTGGGCCTTGTTTGCCAGAAGGCCTGGTTGCCATTCCTCCCCTCTGTCCCAGCTATCTATGGGGGACTGCAGAGCTCTGCCTGCCTGGGGGCTGGGTCTTAGATAGCCCCACATTTGGAAAGAACTTTCAGTTTTCAACTTCAACTATCTATTGAGTGCTTCATGTAAAAACCCAGGATTTATGCTGGGGATCCAGGGCTTGGCGAGGGAAGCACACGTAATGATAAAGATACCCCCGACTGGTTTGTGGCGTCCTCACAGCAGGCAGGCTCTGTGCCATGTGTGTTACACATGTATTATTCCTCACAGCAGCAGGGTGGGTATTCCTGGGGAAGGCCACGTGGGGCAGCTGGGGCAGGACAGTCATCTCTCCTGGTGCCATGGGTTCTTCCCGCCTCCCGTGCTCTCCTTCCCTGGGTGCTGGAGGCTGCGTGCTCGGGGATCTGTGAGGTCACTCTGACAGAGACCCTGTCAGCAGGAAAGTGTACCCTCCCCGTGCTCTTAGGAATTCACACCTAGGAGAATGAGTCAGCCACAGGGCCTGGGAGAAAGATGGCAGCTGCTAGGACCCCTTCAGAGCCATGCGGAGCCTGCTCTTCCCACCCTGTCAGGGGTGGGCAGCAAGGGGGAGTGAGTTGTGGGGGAGGGGCAAGTAGGAGAGAGCGTGACCCCAAGCTGGGCCCTGGGCCTAGAGACACCCATGTCAAGTCTCAGGTGCAGTGTGGGAGGGGCTTGATTTCCCCACGCTTCCTGACCAGCTTCTTGCCCCAGGTAAATACTGGGGCTGCATGCAGCGCCTGGCTTCCTGCCCAGACCCATGGGTGCCTCGGGGGCCGGGGGCTGATACAGAAGAAGTAGAGGCAGTGACTGCACTGGCATCCCTCTCTGTGGGCATCCTGGCTGAAGACAGGTAATGCCAGACCCGGCCCTAGGCCCTCTCCATCATCTGGTCCTCCCTGCCTGAAGACCCCAGATCACCCATGCACCTACCCCAGCCTTCTCAGGGGGGGAAGCTTAGCTGCAGGCTTCCTGTGGCCCCTGGCCCTCTGGCATCTCACCCTTGTCCCTTTCCCCAGGTCCTCAGAGCAGCTGGTGGAGGAAGAAGAGCCTATGAATCTCTAAGGCTTCAGAACCATCTGCCTGCCCCCCTGCCCTTCAGACCTGGTTTTCCTCTAATCTCTGCCAATAGCCCCCATTCCAGGGTCTTCAGAGATCCTGAGGGCAGGTAGTCAGGGCCAGAGAGTAGCCTGCCTTCCTTGACAGCCACCCCAAGGAGCCGGAGAGGGCCCCTGGGTGTAGGATGGGGACCACAGGGGATCCTGAGAGGAGTTTGGGCAGCCAGGCCCCAGCAGGGCTCTCTCAAGAACAGATTCTACCCCTTTGGTGTCTGGGCCCTGAGTGGTGGCCTGCATTCCTCAGGACTGCACTGAGCAAGACTGGCTCAGTTGGGCCCACATTTAACCACTATATTAGGTTCTGCAGACCCCAGACTTTGCACACAGCCCCAGGCTCCACACAGAAATGTGAACTTGGCATCAGCCAGGGTGGCCCTTCTGAGGCTCTGTGGGCTGGAGGTAGGCAGGGAGCCAAGAGGCCCCCTATCCCTGACTGTAGGGGGTCCTTTCTCTCACCTGCTTCCTTGGATGACTCTGGAACCTTCCCTGTAACACTGGGCACTGAGACAAAACTCCCTGAGAGCAGTTGTTGGCAGACCTCCCTCTGCCTGCCCCCTCTGGAGGCCATCCTGTGTTGACCATCTCAGTGCCCTGGTGGAATGGACAGGTGCTTCTGGAGTCCTGTGCTTCCTGATCCAATGGTGCCAACCCTTCTTCTCCCCTCAGAAGCACAGCATGACCCCCAGGTGTCCCTCCGTTGCTTGTTTCTGGGGTCTCCCTCCAGCTCTGTCCCATGTAGGAATAGCCTGGCAGAGGGAAGGAGAGAGTGGACACAAAACATGGAGAGGGGAGGCTGCCCTGGCAAAGTCCTCAAGGCTCTTGCGGTCCAGGCCTGAGACCAAGAAGGAAAGCGTTCGTGTGTGGATGTGTGCGTGAGCGAGGAGTGTGTATGCGTGTGGATGTCTTCCCCAGGACCCACCATACCCTGTGTATGTGTGCATGTTTTTGTAAAAAAGGAAAAAAAGAAAAAAAATGGAAACGATTTGAATAAATGTTTTATTTGCTTTAAAATTGTCTGGGAAAGGGCTTGTGCTATGGGTAGGTGTGCACATGGGCACACAGTTGCCCCAGGGAGCATGCGTCTGATTTGCTGCCAAGGCTGCAACCTCTCACTACTCGCTCTTCCATAGTCATTGCCCTGCACGAAGAACCCATTCTGAACACAGCCCAGCTTTCCCTGCCAACCCCACCGTGGGGTGATAAGGAGGTGGCAGCTTTGGGCCAAGTCCACAGACAAGGGGCGGGCCTAGCCCTGATATGGGGGAGGCAGGAATACAGGTGACCCCGCTTACCAGGGCAACCCCAATTGAGTCCTGAACCAGACATCCTGGGTTTAAGTCCCAGCTGGGAGTTCAGGTAGGTCATACCACCTTCTTGGGGCTTTTGTTTATCAGTAAAAGGCTCCGGAAATACAGATATTGTTTATGATTCCTTCCTGCCCTAATGTACCATGACTTCTTAAGCATAACAGCCTAGAAGAGAGAATGGGTGAGGCAACAGGCCTGGACAGGCTTATCCGGTGTGAGCAGAGAGGAAGGCGCCAGGGCTGCCAGCACCTGCCCCTGCAGTTCTGGGTCTGCCAGGCTTTTCCAGCAGGAAGACCTGGCCCTGAGCCCTCAGAAGCCTGGCAGGGAATGAAGGGAAGAGGTGCTAGTCCCTTTCCCATCTGGCCTGGCCTCATGGGTGATGGACACCACATCCCACGGAGGTTGCTGAGGCTGTGTCCGTGAGCATCCTTGGCCTGACTAGGGGGGCGGGCAGGTGTGCTGAGAGAGAGGGGAGCTGGGCCACTGGTTGCCCTCATACCAAAAGGACTAGAACAAGAATCTAGCCTCTGAGACACTGACCCTGTACCTTGCTCTCCAGGGCATAATTTGGACTAGGGAAATAGTTTAATCAGATAGTTATTTCCACCCCTCCCCACAAGTAACCACCAGAGGCTGTCTGATACAAATGGCTGCTGTATTTCTGCTAAAGTGACGGTGACACAGATAAGGCAAAGAGAGCTAAGGGGCAGGACACACTGGCAGAAGGGTAGACCGTGCAAAATGGCAACTTAACATAAAAAGATCTAGGTAACAACAGGCCCCTCCCTCCTGAGTTAGGTGAGCCCTTGGGCCGATGTATAGGCAGAAAAGCAGATTTTTGTCCTTCAGAAGGGAGATTTAAAAAGATAAAAGTTATAGTAGAATGGCAGTGAACAGGGGCTGAAGTGGGAAAGAAGGTACCTTATGGCCGGGGGTCTGGGTGCAATGGCACTCTGAAGAGGCAGAGTAGAAATGCAAGGCTGGGGGTACACAGTACAGTTCAGGGGACTCCTAGCCTATACTATGTTGCCCCCTTCCCCAAAGCCCTTTCTGGGGGCAGGAACACATTCCCTGTGACCCTTAGTCTGGCCTTGTTAGGGAAGTCCTGTGCTAGGGTGTGAGGATGCCTCTGTGTACTTTGGGGGTGGCAGGGAGAGGCTGATGGCTTCTGGTTCTTAGCACACATGGAAACCAGCTCAGGATGTGATGATAGGAGAAGGGACACCAAACTCTACTCAGCCCCGCAGGCCTTGGGTAAAGAGCCCAATGTAGCCATCTCTGGGACTAATGAATAAGCTACCTGGCCCTGATTAGGGGGACCACAGGGTGGGGTATGGGGGTGGGAACCTGAGAGGTCTCTTCAAGACTCCTTACTTACGGTCCTCTCCAGATTCCCACGCGGCCCCGGGGAGTACCTGGGCCAGCAGGAAGGAAAACCCTGCCCCAGGCATAGGTCAAGTTCTCAGGGCTCTACCCACAATTATTCCTCTCTGAGTGCTAAGAAAACAGATGCCCTTGAGAAGGTGTAAAGCTGCCCTCCAGCCCAGCCTCTGATGAAGACCACCACTCCCAGGTCTCTCCGAAGGGGACAGGCCGCATAGCTTCCTGGGAGGCCACATTCATCCTGCTGTGTACTTTCTGCCACAGTTTTGGGTCTCCAGAGTGTGGGATGAGGCCCTCCCAATGTCTCAGAAGCTGAGTCCAGGTCCTGAGGACCCCCAGGGTACACAGCCCTCGCTCCCTGGGTCAGAAATCACTGAGAATGCTGATGTCCGCGAAGTCAGCCCGGTAGCGGTGGGCGTAGAGGCTGAGCAGGAAGGCCCACTTGAAGGAAATGAAGCTCCAGACGCTGGAGAGGTAGTAGCTGGTAGGGTCTGTGAGGCCTGCAAGGAGAGGAGCCCACCCTCAGCCCCAGCACAAGGCCAGCGCCACTTTCCTCCTCCCACTCAACACCCCTAAAATGTCCCAGCAGCTGAACCAACCCAACAGAAAGACTTGAATGTGAATTCCAGAGTTTGCAGGCAGAAGGCCCTGGGGATGAAGGAATGGCAGGGATGGCCAAGCACAGGTCTGTATCATCCACTCTATTTTTATGACATGTACCCCAAGCCATTTCCACCCTGCTTTACTCAGCATCAGATTCCCCTAGGGCTGTGAAGAGGACCTCTGGATACTTCCTGCCACAGCCACCAGAGGGCGCTCCCATCCCAGAGCTGGGAAGAGTCTAAGCCGTACCAATAGCCGACTCTTACCCTGTGCTCAACACTTCCTGGGAGTCTCACTGAACAGCCCCGTCCCCAAGAGATAGGTGACGGGAACTCATCCTACCCACTTTGACAATAAGAAAACTCTTGCTGAGGGGGGGTTAAGTGACCTGCCAGATCCCTTGGACGTGAACTGTGGAACCTGGACTGGAACCCCAGGGTCTATTCCTAAACCCTCCACTGCCCCTCCCACGCCTCTTCTCCAGGAGGACAGGCACTCACTCTGGTGCTGAGTGATGGCCAGCGAGAGGAAGGTGCAGAAGGCGGCCACGGAGACTGCCGAGAAGAAGACCCCCACGAAGAAGAAGCCGCGCAGCCCCTTGAGCCAGGTCCTCCAGTAATCCTGCATGTACATCACATGCGTCACCAGGGCCCACAGCGCCAGCACACCTGCGAGAAAGAGTCAGTGATCAGCCACCTGGCAGCCAGGCTGCCACTCGGAGAGCTGCTCAGGACACAGGGATCCCCAGGGCCCTTTGGGTCGGCTAGGCCAGGCCTATTCACATAAGAATACTGGCCTTCCTCCCTGGTTCCCTCGTGACTGCAGAGTGGAGTTTCCCGTACAGCTGGACAGGGCCTGTGGTATCACACTTGGATGCCGAAGCAGATAAGAGACTCTAAGCTGCCTGCTAGCAAGCCCCAGGTTCATGAAAATAGAAAACCCTGCATTCTTCTCTCTGATTTTTTGTTGTTGTTTGGAAAACATGAATATCTCTTACAAAAATGTAATTTATTTTTTTTAACTCAATGTTATTTTTGGTATTGCTTTCACATGCTGAAAAATGTTCTCAGTTTTAACTTCTAATATGGTACATGTTCTGAGCTATAACCCATATAAATAAAATTTGCTTTGAGTTTCACTACTTTTCAAGAGCATAAAGGTGTCCTGAAAACAGAAAGTTTGAAAACCTCACAGTCCAGCCTGTGTTCTGGGGACTTCCCACTATGTACTCTGAGGGCTATACATGTGGTAAAGGTGTCCTTCCACTGCTGGGCTCTTGGGCAGCAGGGCTCTCCCCAAACTCCTTGCGTTGATTGGTCTTGCAGGAGGGCAAGGACTCCCAGGACCACCCAGCACCCAAGAAGCCTTCATTCTCTTGGCCAGGCCTCATGCCACTCTCTTTGGCATGCAGCTTAGGGCAAGCCAGCACCACCCCCATCCCCCTCCACCCCCTCCCCAGCCTTTCCTGGGCCTGCCCTCTGGGCCTGGGAGTCCACTTCCCCTGGGATGCCAGCTGCCACTCAGCCAATAGTGTACAATACAATAGAAAACAGCCCTCTGTGTCAGGCAGTGCCTGCTGGTGTGGCCCAAAGAGTAGAACAAATATCAATTCCATTGGCAAGGGTCCGGAGCAGGGCCGTGGGGTCCCAACAAGGAAGGAATGAGGAAAGTGGCAGAGCCAGCTGCTGGCCTGTGGGGTGTGTGCCACAAAAGGCTGCTGCATTCTAGGAGTCTAGAGGAGTGGGAGATGCTACTTCCATAATAGCCCACCAAACATGCAAGCAAGGACAAGCATCTGGCCAGGGAAAGTGTTGTCTCTGGCAATGGAGACAGGGAAGGGAAGTTGATGTGGAGGTGGGGTGGGGTGTGCTTTGACAGAATCTATGCCATTTTATTTCTTAGGCTGGACAGTGAATGTAAGGAAGTTTGTTAAATTTTCTATCCTTTTTCACATGCCTGAAATATTTCCTATTTTTTTTAAGTGAGGGAAAAAAAAAGACAAGAGGAAACTAGTTGTCATTCAGCTATACTATAGTTACCAACTCAGAATCTGTCACAATTTAGGTAGCCTGGTGAGGGACAAAACCTCATGACACTGCAAGCCAAGAAACCTGGGCCCTAGTGCTGGGGTGCCCCAGAGTCTTGGTGTTTCCACATCTAAAAATCAGTGAGCCCAGAGGTCCTGCCAGTCTGGATAACTGGGGGCCCTGGGGTTCCACCATAGTGAGGATGGAGGTCCACTAACCTCACAGCCCCTCCCACACACTCCCCCAGCTCTGCTCCTGCCGAGCTTCCTCAGGATCTGGAGGCCTGGAATATACCCCTGAGATGAAGCTGGGCTGGGATAAGTATCTCTCCATCCTTGCCTAGGTGGGCAGCTGGAGCAGGCCAGCAGTGGACACAATAATCCCACTGCTTCTGTTTATATCCTATGTGGTCTGGATTTTATGTAAGCCACTGTCCCCAAAAGCATCTCTTCCGCTTCTCTCACCTCATCCTAAGTTTTCACTTGAGGGAAATGTTTGGTTTCTTTTACTTTTTTTCTTTTTTTGAGATGAAGTCTTATTTTGTCACCCTTGGTAGAGTGCTATGGTGTCACAGCTCACAGCAACCTCCAACTCTTAGGCTCAAGCGATCCTCTTGCCTCAGCCTCCCAAGTAGCTGGGCCTTCTGGCACCCACCACAATGCCCAGCTGTTTTTAGAGACGAGGTCTCACTCTGGCTCAGGTGGTCTTGAATCTGTGAGCTCAGGCAATTCACCTGCCTGGCCTCCCAGAGTGCTAGGATTACAAGCATGAGCCATCACACCCGGCCCAAAATGTTTGGTTTCTTAAAGGGTCCTAGGGATGAGGCTTGTTGTCACTGAGCACCTTCAAGGAACAGTCGAATGGGCACCTGTCTGGGACAGGTCCACTTGCTCTCTGTCTCCTCATGTCACAGAGGGGCTGGAGAAGTTGAGCTCTAAGATCCTTTCCCACTTGAAGATTCTAGAAGCCAGCTTAGGAGAAAAATAAGGAGGTCAGAGCAATTCCTCTGTGACTCAGCAATTTCTGGGTTAGGAAATGTTGAAATAGAGGCCCATAAAGATACCATCTCTTAGTCCACTGGCCATGATCCAGTAGCTCCCCAAAACTCCCACCCCCATGTACACGCACATACCAAAAAGGGCTGAGGCCAAGAGATAGGAAGATAACTATTTGGGGGTGTTTGGGGGCTCTATTCTTTGTTAATAAGCAAGCAAGGCTATACCCACCTCTCACCGCCCCTCAACCCTGCGCCCGGCTTTGTACACAGGCCTCACATCCAGATAAACACATGCCGAGTCTGGAAGCAGGCCCACTCCCACCCACCCTGGTCCCCCACCCTCCTAGGAAGATAGCTCCCTGCCAGCTCTACTGAACAGGTCACTGAGTAAGGTGGAGCCCCTCGTTGGTCCCCTCCCACACCTCAGACAGTAGATGTCCCTCAGCCCTGTATCCTTTCCTAGGAACCCTTGGCCTCCAGCAAGCCTGATCTGCACAATCCAGGGCAGAATGGACAGGTCACCAGCAACACCTGCTTCAAGGCCCCTGCTTGGCCTCTTGGCTCAGCTGACAGGCTGAGGGCAAGGAAGGCAGGGCTGGGCGGTGAAAGCATCTCCAGCAGCTAGGCTGAAGGCGCGAAGATAGGAGACACCCAGGGGAAATGCAGACAAGTGGGACACTGGGCCTGTGTCAGGCCCCTCTAAATTCTGGCACCTCCAGCTCATGTGGGAAAAGCACAGAGCAATTTAGACTCCTGGGACAACTATTCTTTTTCTTTGCTTGGTCCAGTAAACCTAGAGCACTGTGTTCCCCCCAGGGTTCCCATAGCAAAGCCAAAGCAGGAAGGTCCAATACATGCCTCCACAGGAAAACCAGCCTTTCTTTGAAGTCATTTTTTTCCAGAGACCTGCCAGGTTGGGAGACTGTGTCCTCACCCATAAACTCCGTCCATTGGAACCAGGGGTTCCATGGCTGCCTTTGACCCAGAAACCAGCATATCCAACCAGCCCCTGCCTGGTCCAACACAGGGGAAAAAGAGCATGCTAGGGCTTCCCTCTGGTGACTCAGCAGTTTCTGGGCTGGAAAATGTCAAGTCAGAAGTGGGGTGTTCACAAGTCAGTAAATCTGCTGACACTTAACCCCCCAAAGAGGAAGAAGGCTGACTGGCTGCAGACTCTGGCACAGCCCACTCAGGGTGGAGAAGGCACATGGCCTTGGCCTGGCAACCCACTCCCCCTACCATGTACCACCACCTGCAGTTTGGGCTCTTCATGGCCACTGTCAAAGGTCAAACATCAGGTCAAATGTCAGGACCCTACTTCAAGTGGTGGCTGCCCTAGCACCTCTTCCTAAAGGCAATGCCACAGCCCACAGCTGGCCTGCCTCACAGGCTGAGGGGAAGTCTGTGAGGAGGAAGAGAGGGCAAAGTTTGGATCAGAGGAAAACCCCAGACAACTCCCCAGAGTACAAGAGTTCTAGAAGGCCTTTTCCACAGCCTTCTAACAGGCAGCTGGAGATGAAAGATTCAGGGAGTAGATAGCAGAAATGCAACATTTCAGACCTGTAGGGACATCGGATAGCTAGTTCAGGGGACTCTCCCACACTTTACAGATGAGGGAACTGTGGCCCAAGAGGCCTTGACATTCCCAGGATCACAATGGCTAAAAAAGGCTAAGTTCTACTTCCACCAGGCCAGATTCTGAACATACCTAAGCTGGTGTGTTCCAGGGATGGCTCTCTCCATCCCCGCCTCCCCCCCTCATCCCAACCGCCCTGCCCTGACACCACCTTCAAAGGAAAACAAGCAGCAAGGCCAATAGGAAATGGAAAAGAAGCTCTAGAGGTGAACTGTGTAGAGCATGGCGTGGTGGGTTGCAGAGGGGAAGGAAATAACTGGGCAGAAATGAGCTGGCTGCCCCCAGGAGGGATAGGTGCCCACAGGTGGTGGGACAGCTTGACAGGCTGCGAACACCAGCCAGGGTGCCCATCTGTCCTTCCTTGGTGACCATAGCATTCTTCTTGGCCTTGCTTATATGCTCCTCTTATAAGGCAGAAACAACCTCATGCTCTGGCCCTAGTGGGACGGCCCTCAGCAAGCCCCTAGGGTCAATGAGTAAATAAGTTATTCTTAGTTATTTCAAGTAGGGTCCTTTAGGCAGAGGGTTTTAGTAATGGAATAAGATCATCACATGTAAAAGTATTACCCATCCATGTATTTTTCCCCTCAGTCGTTTCCCCCACCGATTATTTCAAGTAGCTGTGTAACCCTTGGCAAGTTATTTATTTACTCTAAACCTTAGATTATCTGTAAAATGGACACAACTATAATGCCTATTTCATAGGATTAATGTAAGGATTAAATCGAATAAGGGAAGATTACTTAACACAGTGACTAACACATATGAAAGCATTAAAAAATGTCAGCAAATAATAATATTTTTCGTCTTCGCACCAATTCTATGGCACAGAGAGGTTAAATTGCATGCCAGGGGTGGACAGCAAGCAGGCAACAAGGGTGCGCACCTGGCCTCCACTAGCCGCCCCTTCCCTCCTCAATAAAGGCGGTCAGCAGGGCTTTGCAGGTACCGGCTGTGGAGCCACAGCAGACGAGGGGAGAAAGGCACCAACGTGGGTGGAAAGAAAATGCCCAGTTTCTATCAGATCCCTAGCACCGTGCGCCCGGTCTCCGCTGAGGGATCGGCTAGGGCCGCGGGTCCACAGTGGAAGGAGACAGATGGGTAACCCCGGGATTCCCCAGCCCTCTTCCTTTCCCGCGCCCAGCACCCAAGGACCGGGCGCTTGGGGGACTGCGATTCCCCCAGGACAAGAGTGTGTGTGTGTGTGTGTGTGTGTGTGTGTGTGTGTGTAAAGGAGGTGGCCAGGGAAGCGGGTGTGCAGAGAGGACGCTGTAATGGGGCGACGAGCGGAGGGCGCGGGGACGAAAGTCGGGCTGGCGCGGCAGGCTCTTGCAAACGCCAGCTGCGGGCTCGGCCGGGCGGCGGGTCCCGGAGGCTCCGGGGAATGCTCGGGGGCCCCGACACGCGCGGGGCCTGCGGCGCTGACCAACATTTTCGGGTAAACACCCCGCCCGCTCCCCAGGGAAAGCGCCGCCCAGGAGCCGCTGACAGCTCTCTGCCCGCTGCAGCCCGGCGGCCCCGGGACCCCCGCGCCCCTGCGTACCTGCGAGCCCTCCCATAGCCGCGGTCCCGGGCTGTCTGTAGACCACCGTCCAGACGAGGAAGATGGAGAAGCCGGCCACGGAGCTGACGCCGGAGTAGGCGGCGCGGAGGCCGAGCTGCAGCCGGGACGGGGCCATGGGGCTGCGGCGCCGGGCGGCCCCGGGCGAGCGCGGCCAAGAGTCACAGGTGCAGGGCCCGAGCAGCAGCCCGAGCAGCCGGCGCCGCGCTCCGCCCCTGCCCGCCCCCCGCGCCGCCGGCACAGCGCCCTCCCCGGCCGGAGGCCGCCCGCGCCCAGCCGCAGGCCGCGCCCGGCTGAGCGAAGCTGCTCGGCAGGGGCTCATCCCCACACCCGCGTGGCAGGACAGCTGGGCCTTGGCGGGGGCCCGGGAATATGCCTTTATACAAGCCAGCTGCGGTGATTACTTTTTAAATTTTATCTCTGTACAGGAGGCACATTCTCGTTTTGGATTTAAGATTCGAATTTCTCGTTAAAATACATAAAAATGAAGAAATCCGATTAGTACACAGTGAAAATAATTCCTTTCACTTGCCCCTCTATCAGCTAGGTTCCCTTTGCCCACATGTCAGAAGATTCCTCCGCACACTAAAGTTTGAGTGACCGTGACCATCACCCCCCGTGACCATCACCTTCTAAACCCGAATATCTTACGCTCACCCGCAAAGCCCCTTACGTTTTATCGTCACAAGCCTCATCCCCCCAAGTCCCTATCAAACATCACCCCATTCTGAAGTAGAGATGCGTAGGAGTACACTCAGCCCACAGTCGCCCAGCTTCTTGCCGGAAGGGAAAAACTGGGCTCATGAGGTGGCCTGCCACACACCTGCACAAAATATGTCACAAATACCTCTTGTAACAGTTGCTTTTTGCTGCTGTAACAAATTACTGCAAATCCGGTCACTTAAAACAACACTTTAAAACAACACTTTATTATTTTACAGTTCTGTAGGTCAGGAGTCCAAATATGGGTCTCGCTGGGCTAAAAATCAAGGGGACATCAGGGCTGCCCTGCTCCTGGAGGCTCTAGGGAACATCTGTTTCCTTACCTTTTCTATCTTCTAGAGAGAAGCCACCCACATGCCTTGACTTGTGGCTTACTACCCCCTCTTTTCCCTCCTTACAAGGGCCCCTATGATTGAGGACCCCAAAATCCAAGATAATCGTCTCAAGATTCTTGACTTCATGACATCAGCAACATCCCTTTGCCATGTAAAGTAACACAAGTCCTGTGGGATTAATTGGGAAGCAGATGTCTTCAGAGGCATTATGCCGTGTGCCATACCCTTGTGGAACATAAACTTCGTGACCAGCAGGGATGGTGCCAGTTTTGTTCACACCAACACCTAAAACCCCTTAATAATCATCTGTTGAATAGATGAGTGTGAGTGAATGAAGGTAAGACTTAAATAATAACAAAAGGAATTATACACAAGGAGACTAATGGCCAAGCAAGGCATGTAAACCAGTATAAACCACATTTGCTTCACTTCGGAATAATCTTGGGAACTTCTTTAAAAATAAAATAAATCAGAGTACATTGACCTCCATAGAGACAGCGCTGGGGCAAGTGAGAGCCGGATGGGCACTGAGCGACTCTGCGCCTCGCTGAGGAAAAATAACTAAACATGGGCAAAGGAGATCCTAAGAAGCCGAGAGGCAAAATGTCATCATGTGCATTCTTTGTGCAAACTCGTCGGGAGGAGCACAAGAAGAAGCACCCAGATGCTTCAGTCAACTTCTCAGTTTTCTAAGAAGTGCTCGGAGAGGTGGAAGACCATGTCTGCTAAAGAGAAAGGAAAATTTAAAGATACGGCAAAGGCGGACAAGGCCCGTTATGAAAGAGAAATGAAAACCTATATCCCTCCTAAAGGGGAAACAAAAAAGAAGTTCAAGGATCCCAATGCCCCCAAGAGGCCTCCTTCGGCCTTTTTCTTGTTCTGTTCTGAGTATCGCCCAAAAATCAAAGGAGAACATCCCGGCCTATCCATCGGTGATGTTGCAGAGAAGCTGGGAGAGATGTGGAATAACACTGCTGCGG